>OX451737.1:123930976-124082609 GCA_948472305.1 Vicia faba | reverse complement strand
GGACCACTTGATTCTACCGTTTCTTGATGTTAGAGGTTATGATTTTGATTCAGGAAGATTCCTGGAGGCGTCAGGAGTGCAATGGAATTGTTGTTTTGCCTTGAAACCTGCTGAAAATAGGAAAACAGTTTTTGAAAATTTCTTCAAAAATTCAAAGTTTGTTTATGGCTTGAGCGCAGCTTCCAGAGGTGTGAGCTTTAGGGTTTGCATCAGACTTATATGAGGGATGGATTAGGGTAAAGATTTGAGTCAAAAGATCAATGCATTGATGTATGAGATATTTGATTTTCCATGCATATTTTTTCAATCTTTTCCATGTGATTTTGATTCCAATCATGGCCAATCTTTCCAATTTTGGGTATGCACGAATCTTGAGTAGCCAATGAGTGATTATACTGCATAAAAAGATTCAATCACATTGGTTTAGTATTTTTTCCATATTTTATTTAATTAAATGAATTAATTGTAATTAAAAATTCAAATAAATAAATAAAAATGATGAAATAAATCCCCTTTGGGCCAAATGGTCGTGCATAGCCTTTGGATGATGAATCTTGGAGGAAAATGTGGCCCATTAGCAATTTTGAGGCATTTGAAGTAAAGTTGACTTTTCAAATTTCCCAAAAATTTCCCAACTTCCACAAGGCATATCTTGCTCAATTTTTAAGCTTTAATCATGTTCTTGGACATTTTGGAAAGGTCTTGAAGTCCTCTAACCAATTCCTTTAGTCCCATGACATTTTGATTTACCAATCTCAAGTTATGGCCTTTGACTTAAAGTCCCTTTTTGTTGACTTTTGAAAATGACCTATAATGTTGAAATTGATAACTTTTTGTGAGAGCATTTCTTGGACTTGAAGTGTGAAGAGGAGTTGTAGGAAATGTGATTCTCTTCAAAATGAGCTTTGGATGGAATTTTTATGATAAACCATGTGGAAGTTATGCCTTGGTCAAGTTACAGTTGACTTTTTCAACTATCCAAATATGGAAACTTTTGCACCTTGAGACTTTTTGAGCCATGCTTGTGGAATCATGATCAAGAATTGATAAAATGATGTTTGTGACTTCAAAATAAGATGTTGACCAAAAATTTGAACTTTTGACTGTCAAATGACCATTTTGCCCCTACAGTTGATTGTAGGGCAATTAGGGTTTTTGACTGTTCAATTTTGTGCTGTAAGTCTTGAAACTTGGCATGTGGATGCTTGACCATATTTGTAGGCATGTGGGACTTGATTGGACCCTTGGAAACTTCAACTTCTTTTCCAGAACCAAAACCCTAGTTTTTGACTGTTAGGAGGCCTTTGAACTGTGCAACCCTTGGGGAGATTTTGAAGCATGCTCTTTGCAATTCTTGAAGAATATGGGAGGGCAAATTTTGGGGTACAACAGTTGCCCCTGTTCAATCTTCTTAGACCTGAGGATGCAGATTGGCTGACGTGCCTTTCGTAATCCGAAGGTGGAAGAGGATTGAACATTAGAGTGCCCAGAAATTTGCGCTCACATAGTAGTGTGATGTGGGAAATGGGCTTACAGATGCCATTTGGAGATTGATGGATAGGGTGATGGGCTTATAGATGCCATGCTGAGGGGTGATGGATGGTGGATGGGCTTATAGATGCCATCTGGGTGTCAATCGCGTAAGAGTTTCCTTAGCGAGAACTTGCGTACCTGGAAAAAAGAAAATGATTACCTGGCCTGTTACCGGAGCTGGTCTTTAAATTCTTTGTGTAGATGTGTCCTGACTGGTTACAGGAACTGGATCTGGAGCTTCAAAAGGTGATGAATGAACCAGGGATGGTTACTACCTCAACAGGATGGTGAGAGAACCTTGAACGATTACTACCTCAACAAGAACGCTGAGAGAACCTTGGACGATTACTACCTCAACAGGAACGTTGAGAACCTTGGATGATTACTACCTCAACAGGAATGCTGAGAGAATCTGGGGACGATTACTATCTCAACAGTAACGCTGAGAGAATCTTGGATGTCTTCTACTGAGTCTTTATCAGGAAAATCTTTTAGGGGTCGATTTAACTGGACTAGAGAAGGCCTTTGACTGGATAAGAAATAGGAAAATCTTAGGGTCGATTTAACTGAACCAGGCTAGGTCTTGAAATCTTCAACTGGATAAGAAACAGGGAGATCTTAGGGTCGATCTGACTGAACTAGAGAAGGCCTTTGACTGGATAGGAAATAGGAAAATCTTAGGGTCGATTTAACTGAACCAGGCTAGGTCTTGAAATCTTCAACTGGATAAGAAACAGGGAGATCTTAGGGTCGATCTGACTGAACCAGAGAAGGCCTTTGACTGGATAAGAAACAGGAAAATCTTAGGGTCGATTTAACTGAACCAGGCTAGGTCTTGAAATCTTCAACTGGATAAGAAACAGGGAGATCTTAGGGTCGATCTGACTGAACCAGAGAAGGCCTTTGACTGGATAAGAAACAGGAAAATCTTAGGGTCGATTTAACTGAACCAGGCTAGGTCTTGAAATCTTCAACTGGATAAGAAACAGGGAGATCTTAGGGTCGATCTGACTGAACCAGAGAAGGCCTTTGACTGGATAAGAAACAGGAAAATCTTAGGGTCGATTTAACTGAACCAGGCTAGGTCTTGAAATCTTCAACTGGATAAGAAACAGGGAGATCTTAGGGTCGATCTGACTGAACCAGAGAAGGCCTTTGACTGGATAAGAAACAGGAAAATCTTAGGGTCGATTTAACTGAACCAGGCTAGGTCTTGAAATCTTCAACTGGATAAGAAACAGGGAGATCTTAGGGTCGATCTGACTGAACCAGAGAAGGTCTTGGAATCTAGCTGAGAACTTAACTGGATCTTTCCTGAAAGGTAAAGGTTAGTCATATGCAATGCGTGATATGGATCAAGCAATGATGTTCTCAACATAAATGAGATTTGTAAGATATGATGCGTATATGCATGCTATAATGTATGGAAGTGCGATGTTTATGAATGTATCTTTTCGTCTTAGGAAAATAAATCCTTGACGGGTGCCGGGAAGTCACTCCTGGGCTGATGTTGAAGAATAGATTTTGCTTCCGCTGGGGATGATAGTTGCAAGAATACCAGTAGGAGAAGATAACTCCGTTGGGGAATAAACTTGGCCAATGGATTACTCTGCGGGGAGAAAAGTACTCTAACGATCTTGCTGGGGGGCAATACTCTGTGGGGAGAGAGATACTTTGCTGGGATATGTTGATGGTAGCTTCGCCGGGGATACCGTTGTTATGTTGGAAGTGTTAATAGACTTCGCTGGGGATAAGAAGACTTCGTCGGGGACGATCTTTCCGTGGCTTTTGGCTTAGGATAACCCAGTTATATCCTGGTAGGGAAATAACTCTTTGAATAAAGCAGGGGGACGCGTTCGTGCTCTGCGAGGGAGAAGCTTCCAGAATCTACTGGGGATAAGCTTACTGCTTGGGGAGATGGATTCCAACTTTCCTGGGGAAACTGGATTGGACTCTCCTGGGGAAATTTTGAACTATATTGGGGAAGTGACTTCATTGAATGTTTGATTGACCGCCGAGGAACCACCCTAGATCAAGACTGCCGGGGATACCTGTTAAGACTGTCTGTATATCGTGCTGGGGAATGTTGAGATCTGCGGGGGTACTCAACTTCCTTAAGGCTGATAATATAGCTTTGCTTGGGGAGAGTGCTCTGACTTGCTGGCTCACTCTCTGGGGAATTAAGATGTACTGGTTACGTTCTTCAGCTGAGCCTATCTTGGTACCTTGGTGGACCTAACCATTAGATCGCTCAGACCACTCGTTATTGCCCCAGTTTCAGTGGGAGAGGGCATCTGTGGGGGTAATTGACAAATCTTCTGGTAGACAGGTGACGAGATGCCAGGACATAGTCGTACGCTTTGATCCCTAACTTTTGCCTGGACCGCCCTTTCGGGTTTTCAGTCCACCGGGATACCCATTTTTGCCCAAGCCGCCTTTTCAGGTTTTCGACTTGCCGGGTGTACAGGTTTTTTCATTTCATCCCTTATTTTTGCCCGAACCCTTTTGGTTCACCGGGAAGCCCCTGTTTTTTCCTAGGTGTGTCAACCTAGCGGGTCTTTGATTTTGCGTAGTATTTTTTTTGACTATGTCCACGTTCTCAGAATGTAGGGAGTTGCCCCTGTTAGAAGTGTTTTGTCATGCCCCTAGAAGATGTCTGATCAGGCAAGATTCATTGCTGGAATGCCCCCAAGTGACTCAGGCGGAGATTTGCCCCAAGCTATTTGGCCTTTGAGAGATTCTCCGAATCTTGATTGGACTGCCCCAGATGATGGACAATGATCACGCCTGCCCCTTGGTTGGGAGTGCTTTTGCTCATAAGATATTCTTCGTGCGAATTTCTTTGCTGTTCAAACAAATAGTCATATGTGCAAGCAATGTTATTTCAAAAATGCAAAGCTTATGTCTGTCTTGAAGATTTTGAAAATGCATTCTTTTTCATAAAACAAGTGAATGTTTGTAAAACGTGATGTCAACTCCGTATTTACCGTAGGCCTTAAGGAGTCAGGATACCTTTCGTAACAGTATGCTTTCGAACTAACCCATGCTTCAGCTAGGACTTTTAAGGGTTATAACGTGGCCTGGTTCACGGTTTAAAAAACAAAGGATAAAGGCTCAAATTTTATTTGTACCCACCCGCTCTTCGTGATGTTCTCCAAACCTAAACTCAGTTGATCATACGTTAGACCTTGTTTGAGTCTTTGCTCTGATTTTCTGGTGATGATTCGGATGTTGATAACTTACTTTGAATAGGCAGTCATTCCTTTTTGTTATTGAGGGTTTGTGTGACCTCTTTCCCTTTTTTTTTTGATTTCGTTATCCCTGTTTTTTTCCTGAACTGTTTCTTTTGTGATTACAGTCAGCGGGATGCCCCAGTTTTGTAAGTCTCCTTCATAGGTTTTGACTTGATGGGCTTTTTTGATTTTGGTAATGACTGCCGGTTTTTTATGATTATTAGGAACCATCATTGTCTTTCTTTGTTTTGTAAGGACCTCTTTGGTGCCATCCGTTATGCACTTGGATCAACTGAGAGAACTACCCTGCCCCCGGTTATGATTAAGGGTTTTAATTTTCGAAAAGAAAAACTCCTACTTCTTTGGCTCAAAGGGGTTGACGAGGGATTATCTTCCTTATAACTCCAGTGTTTAGGGATTGAAACAATGCCTGTACCTCATCAGCGGGGTCTGTTCAAAAGCATACTGTAGATTGTGGTATCGTTTTTGTCATCCTCCCTCAAGAGGCTTAGCATTATTAATCGAGTGTTGATCATCATAAAAAATATGAAAATAATTTGCATATAGTGAATACGAATATATTGCTTCAAAACAGACGTATGCGATGCATTAATGGAATAGCAACGTTTAACATGAGTAAATGTTTGAACAAAAGAAAGTTACAACTTGAAAATCCTAATGAACAAAAGTCTTTTCATCTTCAGGGCTTGTTACTTCAAATGGTGACCCTTGGAGGGATGGTAGAAAAACTCAGCCTGACCATCTTGTGTGAACTCCAATGCTCCTTCATCAATCAGGTCCTGGATCTTGTTCTTCAGAGCCCAACATTCATTTGTATCATGTCCTGGACTGGAAGAGTGATAGGCACGCCTTTTATTGGGATCATAGATAGGAGATGCTGTGTTGGGGTTCCGGGGATGAGCCCTTAATGTGATCATATTCAATCTCAGCAGGCGCTGTAGAGCTTGAAACAGCGACATATTGAGCTGGGTGAATTGCCTCCTGGGCTTGTCTGGCTGGAGTTGATGAGGTTGATGCTGAATTTGTGACACCGGAGCCATTTGAGGAGCTCTCCCCTTATCTCCTTGTCTCAAAGGTGGTTGAACGATGACTGGCTTTTTACCCTTAGACGTTTGCCCCAGTTGGTTACCCTGAAGCAGTTGGTTGATGAGAACTCCGAGCTCTTCTTGTCTTTGAGCTAAACCTCGAATGGCAGTCACCTGCCCCAGCATCTGGGCTTTCAATGCATCCACTTCAGTTTGCAGATGTTTCAGCCGTTCATCTTCAGCATTGTTTCTGACCAAAGTCCCCATGAGAAGTGTCCTCAGCTCCTCCTGCCCCTTGGATAGATTCAGGAGGATTTCCCCGAACCGAGTCTCTTGAGCAAGAAGGTCCTGTTTATCTTGTTGGGAAGCCATTGCTGAAATAGACAGCGAGAAAGGTAAGTGACCTGCAACAAGGGTACCTGTTATGCAATGATGTGTATGACATGCATGTAATGTTTTCAAGGACCTCGCGGGGTAAACAAGAAAATTTGTTATAATTTGGATCCGGTAACTTGATTGAAGGAACTTCATGTTATTGAGAGTCCTTCTTCAAAGGGTCAAAGGCTCACCATATCGAGTGGGTCATATCCCCTGACAACCTTGGCTAGAGGAAAATAAATCCCCTTTGCCCCTTGCTAGACATTCTGATTCATCCTGACCTGCATCACAAGCCCTTGAGGTCCTTGAAATGGGTTAGTCCTTATGCAGGATGTATGCAATGGTATGATGGTATGATGTTATGCTATGCATGGGGTAATGTAGGTAAACCCCGTTATGAGCCCTTGTTAAGGACTGTAAACAAAACCTGCAAGAAACTTAGTAAACCCTGTTATGAGTCCCAATTAAGGACTATAAACAAAACCTGCAAGGAACTCAAGTGTCAGATAACAAGCATGCAAGTAGTCAAGTTGGAAGGCACACAAGAGAAACCCTTAGGGTTTAGGCCAGCATGGGGTCTAGGTATTACCCTCTTTCAGTTGGTGGGCTCAACCTGTCCTATTAGAAGTAACCGGGTTCTAGAGGATCCCAATATCACTGGATTGCTCTCATTGTTCATCGTTTCGATTTAGCCACTGAACTGGCAACCCTCAATTGAGTGTAGTATCGAGTATCAACCAACCTCGGACTGCACCAAAGTCAGTTATCTCACTACCCTAAAGAGGCCAAGATAGTTCAATTAAGGTTCCTAAGGTCTGTTGATGCTTCACGACACCACGCAGAGGCCCCGTACTCTCCTTGACTGAACTCAAGGGTTACCGGTACACACCAAAGTGCCACATCAATGTAGCAGACTGTTTTAACCATGTTGGTATACCCCGCACAGTTCCCTCACAGCCTTGTTGCTACTTTCTAAGAAGGTATCCCCAGATCCGGGTTAGGATCTACAGAACTCCCAAGACAGTCCCACAATTTAAAGCAAACAATTAAGATAATTGAAAACATAAGTGATCTTAGTCCTAAGGTACACCTCACTTTAAAGTAGTCCCCAGCAGAGTCGCCAGTTCTGTGATCGGTGGATCTGGAACTGACTGTTTAACGTTGGTTCGCGAAATGTCACGGTAAGCAAGAGTCGCCACCGTCTTTTATTTTCTCCAAATGGAAAGGACAAAAGCACAGAAAAATTCCTTATAGAGATTGCTCTCGGTTCGGGAGGTAGATTATAGAAAGGGAAGGTGTTAGCACCCTTTCTATCCATGGTTATCCATGGGCTCTTAGGTACTTGCTCATTTGTGTTTTCAAAATTGTTTGTTTGCTTTTCAACTGTGGGTTTTAAAAAGTTTCTTTGAAAATTCCAGTTCGACTCTTGTATCGGTCCTCAAGAGTGTTTGAAAAGTTGCTTTCGAAAGCTTTTTGAAAAGGTGTCGGTGTGAAAAGTATTTTTGATTTGTTTTTGAAATTAGAGCAAGTATCTAGAGTCGTCTACCTACCCTAAGGAATTCGTCTGTGTAAATGTCCTTAAGGTAGTGCCATCCCACCATTGAGGGGTAGGTAGCACCACCATTGGAGGTGTTCGGGTCAATTCGAGGGTTCGGGACATGGTGATCACCGGAGCAATGGGAAGACACCTTAGAAGCTACCCTCATGCCAGGTTCCTGGATCATGAGGACTTACTAAAACATCCTCTACTCGACGATCACCTTTCGAGGGGCAAGGCAACAGTGAGGCGTACCCTAGGGGTGGTGTGTGATTCGTGTGTCGTTTTCAGATATTTTTGTCTTGTTCATGTAATTGGTGATCTACGCGTTGCTTTTATTTTGACATTCATTCTTTCATGCGATAGTTAACAGTTAAAAGTTGCGGGAATATAAAAGTCCTACGCTATTACAAAGGCGCGGGTCCACATCGCCAAATTAATCCAGGACCCGATTTAAGATAAAAAATAAAAATGCGAAAAAAGATAAAGGTCTAATTAAGCTATTACATGGCTTTGGGAGAAGTACACGAATATTCACAAAAAGAAATAAAAATGTGAAGAGAATTAAAGTCGGGAATGCGAGGGCGTTGGACCCTTTTAAAGAAATTGAATTAAAATTACGAAACTAATTAAATTGATTAAGTTAAAATAAAAAAAAAAGAAAAGATTTTTTGGAGTTTTTTGTATTTATGGACTTTTAGTAAGAATTAATGGAATTTAAACCTAATTCTAACTATTTTTAATTTATTAAGAAAAATATGTTAAAATTGAATCTAAAATTAACCTAATTAATTAATACAATTTTTTTTGCAAAAATAAATAATTAATTATTAGTAATGATAAAAGAAAAGAAAAAAGAAAAAAGTCTTTTAAAACCCTAATTCTACAATTTTTTAGTTTGTTAGAAAAAAACATTAAAGTTAAATCTAAATCTAAAGCTAAATTAATTAATAAGATTTTTTACAAAATAACATTAAATAAAATATATTTTTTATTTTGTGACTTTCTGATTTTTATTATTTTTTTATGTTATGAAAATATTGATTTAAAGAATTAAACTAAAACTAATTAAAACAAATAAAAATAGAAAAATATAAAGAGAATGAAAAAGCAAACCAATGGGGTGTTGACCCCAATTTGGAGGTCTTGTGGCCAGCAATTAGGCCCAAGAGGCTTGGCCTTTTTTGACTTCTCAGTGTTCACGTGTGTAGGCGTTGACTGGGACACTCCATAGACCTTGATTCTGGACCATTGGATTGAGACCAGTAGGCTTGTGGCAAACTTGGATGATGGGTGTATGGTAGACTTCAGGAGGCTAACTGCATAGAATCACATGGAAACAAAATATATTAAGGAAGTGAGGGGACCTGGGAATCGAACCCAGGTCCCAGTGTTTAGAGGACAGCACATCCACCACTTGTGCCAAGCGCTTTCTTTGTCATTATAGTGGAAGATAAATAATATATAAAAAACAAACGCTGATGCTGTTAATTAAAAATAATGCGCTAAACTTGAATTGTCCAATCACATGGAGACAGCATGCCTTCTTCTTCGTTGGTCTGCATTTGCCTGAAAAACATAAAACAAGATTGCGGGGGTTTTAAACCCCCACTATATGATACATGGAAAAATAGCGAACAGGCCATCGTTGATCAGAAATTAGGCGCGACCTATGCGTTGAGTTCGTTTGAAGCTTCTGGTTCTAATGGTACCAGTCTCATGTCACAATTTTTCCATAACAAAGAAACCCCAAATTTGCAGTCATGAAACCCTAGCAAGCTTCAATGGTGATTTGGCATATAGGGCACGAGAATCCAATTAAATAACATCATTAGCTTTAGAATGGTTTGATTAGTCTAAATCAATAGAAAGAATGCAATGAAGATGCTTAAAAATTGAAACACGAATATGTATAAAACTGGAAACAGGACCACTTGATTCTACCGTTTCTTGATGTTAGAGGTTATGATTTTGATTCAGGAAGATTCCTGGAGGCGTCAGGAGTGCAATGGAATTGTTGTTTTGCCTTGAAACCTGCTGAAAATAGGAAAACAGTTTTTGAAAATTTCTTCAAAAATTCAAAGTTTGTTTATGGCTTGAGCGCAGCTTCCAGGGGTGTGAGCTTTAGGGTTTGCATCAGACTTATATGAGGGATGGATTAGGGTAAAGATTTGAGTCAAAAGATCAATGCATTGATGTATGAGATATTTGATTTTCCATGCATATTTTTTCAATCTTTTCCATGTGATTTTGATTCCAATCATGGCCAATCTTTCCAATTTTGGGTATGCACGAATCTTGAGTAGCCAATGAGTGATTATACTGCATAAAAAGATTCAATCACATTGGTTTAGTATTTTTTCCATATTTTATTTAATTAAATGAATTAATTGTAATTAAAAATTCAAATAAATAAATAAAAATGATGAAATAAATCCCCTTTGGGACAAATGGTCGTGCATAGCCTTTGGATGATGAATCTTGGAGGAAAATGTGGCCCATTAGCAATTTTGAGGCATTTGAAGTAAAGTTGACTTTTCAAATTTCCCAAAAATTTCCCAACTTCCACAAGGCATATCTTGCTCAATTTTTAAGCTTTGATCATGTTCTTGGACATTTTGGAAAGGTCTTGAAGTCCTCTAACCAATGCCTTTGGTCCCATGTCATTTTGATTTACCAATATCAAGTTATGGCCTTTTACTTAAAGTCCCTTTTTGTTGACTTTTGAGAATGACCTATAATGTTGAAATTGATAACTTTTTGTGAGAGCATTTCTTGGACTTGAAGTGTGAAGAGGAATTGTAGGAAATGTGATTCTCTTCAAAATGAGCTTTGGATGGAATTTTTCTGATAAACCATGTGGAAGTTATGCCTTGGTCAAGTTACAGTTGACTTTTTCAACTGTCCAAATATGGAAACTTTTGCACCTTGAGACTTTTTGAGCCATGCTTGTGGAATCATGATCAAGAATTGATCAAATGATGTTTGTGACTTCAAAATAAGATGTTGACCAAAAATTTGAACTTTTGACTGTCAAATGACCATTTTGCCCCTACAGTTGACTGTAGGGCAATTAGGGTTTTTGACTGTGCAATTTTGTGCTGTAAGTCTTGAAACTTGGCATGTGGATGCTTGACCATATTTGTAGGCATGTGGGACTTGATTGGACCCTTGGAAACTTCAACTTCTTTGCCAGAACCAAAACCCTAGTTTTTGACTGTTAGGAGGCCTTTGAACTGTGCAACCCTTGGGGAGATTTTGAAGCATGCTCTTTGCAATTCTTGAAGAATATGGGAGGGCAAATTTTGGGGTACAACAACAACCAAATCGAAAGACAAGTAAAAAGTAAAAATAAAGAAGAGAAAATACTTCTTTGATCCATTCCATGGACTCCTTCGATTCACCCTTCTTTGGCCTTCTTTCGATTGAGCTAGAGAATGGGTGTGAGTAGCCTTTGATTGGGATTGAGAATTGACGGGGGAAACTTCGATTTGCACCCTTTCCTGCCTCCTTTGATTAGGTTTGGGAAGGATATGGGTAAAATTCGATTGCAGGGAGAAAGGGGGGGCTTCGAATTAGAGGAAGAAGGCTGCCTTTCGATGTTATGAAGGGTGTTGCTGGAAAGGCCTGAAGGATCACCTGCGGAGGCACTACATCTGCAAAAATATGTTAGCAAAATAAAATGCAGGACCTGGGTATCGGAACCCAAGTCCTCTGATCCTGGGCGCGCTGGGTATTTTCAGGCTATATCTTCATAAAGTGTTAGCAACAAAACATATGTAGACCTAGGTGTCGAACCCAGGTCCTTCGATTCCCTCTCTAATTCAGATCTAAAGTTATTTCGTCCTACAAGACCAAGAATCCTGAGATTCGAAAGAACCAAATTCATGTTCCCTAACAGTGGCAAGTCTGTGAGGTCTGTAATCTGTCTAACGTTTCATTAGAAAGATGCACAAACACATCAGAAGGAATAAATGCTCTTAGATTAAGAAAATGGATTTCAGAATTATACTTATGGCCAATATGCTTCGATCTGCAGCTTTGGGTGTGGAGATGTTGGGGCGCGAGTGAGTGTGCGTCTGTGTGAACTCCAAGAATACGATCAGAGTGTTAATATGGACGGAAAGTGCCTGAAAAGTTGTGGAGTTTTGACAACTTTGGAATTTGATGCTACTTTCTGGAACTTCGTGGGGCAGGCTACGTTTTTTTGTGAGGCAGTATCTGTGTGTTCGTCCGTTCCCCTGGATTTGTTCTATTTTTTTCCCGTCCCTTTGCAATGTGTCCTTGGCCTTGTATTTATAGGAGTGTGAGGGTGCATGAAAATAGAAAGGGACAGCCATTTAACCAGGCCTTTAAAGCCATGAGACAAGAATCAGACATATTAAAAGATTTCCTTTTTGAAATATCCATGCCTCTTTTGAAATTTTGGATGAACCTGGACACCTTTTGACTTTCGAATGCCTTCAGGCCATGCCCTTCAATTGGCCTTAAGTTTCCTCCTTCAAATGGACTTCTTAGGTACCCGGTACCCTTTGAATGGGCCTTCTGAATGCTTCTTTGAATGGACCTTTACAGGTTCTTCGAATGGGTCATTTGCACGTTCTTCGAAGAGATCTCTTACCTGGTGTGCTGGCAAGTTGAGGGGCCTTTGCCTTTGTGAATCAAAACAAACTTGTAGGAGATTCTTTCCTTGTGAATCGAAGGCAAGCCTGAAGTAGTTAATGCATAGTCTAAGCATTGTGAAATTGACTTGATCGAAGGGGGTCCAGCGCTCAATCGAAGACTTGCGGACCAAAGCTTGATCGAAGGGTGCCAAGCACCTAATAGAAGTTTACTAATCAAAGCCTGGTCGAAGAGTTCCCAATTCCCAATTGAAGACTGGTGAGTCAAGCTTATATCAAAAGATTTTGGATACCCAATCGAAGATTTTGCCCAGATGCTAATCGAAAGACACTTTGTTCAGCTTCAAAAACTTTATTTTCTTTAGGAAAGTGTTTGTGACCAACCATGTAAGGGGAGACCTTGGAAAACATGAGAGGGCACACTTTGGGGTACAACAACTACCCCTGTTCAATCTTCTTAAACCTGAGGATGTAGATTGGCTTGTCTGCCTTTCATGATTGGAAGGTGGAAGATGATTGAACACTAGAGTGAAATTTTCCCTCGTCTGAGATGATACTTGACTGTGTAGATAGTATTGGGAATGGGCTTATAGATGCTATTTGGAAAAGATAACATAAGATCGTTAGAGATGGGTTTAAAGATGTCATCCACAGAACATGACGGAGAGTCGTCGGAGATAGGCTTAGAGATTCCATCCAAAGTAGATGTTGACTTCATAAGAAGTCTCTTTGTGGGGATTCTTGTTCCTGCTGTCTGAGAAGGAGTCCGCTGGGGAATGTTTTAGGGGAATAAAGTCTAAGAGCTTTGGTTGTCCATTACTCTATTGGGGAGTTATCTCTTGAAAGTGAGCTGTTATATGGTCGGGATCCAGGCTTCATGGTGGCTTGTTGAGGATAATAAGACTGACTGTTATCTGGTCGTATTCCAGGCTTCATATTAACTTATTGGGGAATATGAAATTAACTGCTATCTGGTCGGTTCCAGGATTTGCAATAATTGTAGACATTGAACTGTTATCTGGTCGTATCCAGGCTTCAACGGTTTGAAGAAATTAAGTTGTTATCTGGTCGGGTCCAGGCTTTAACTTGAATCTGAGGTGTACCGTCATCTGTCGTATCCAGGCTTCGGTGATTTGAAGAAACTAAGTTGTTATCTGGTCGGGTCCAGGCTTCAACATGAACCTGAGGTGTACCGTCATCTGTTCGTATCTAGGCTTCGGTGATTTGAAGAAATTAAGCTGTTATCTGGTTGGGTCCAGGCTTCAACTTGAATCTGAGGTGTACTGTTATCTGGTCGAATCCAGGCTTCGGTGATTTGAAGAAATTAAGCTGTTATCTGGTCTGGTCTAGGCTTTAACTTGAATCTGAGGTATTCCATTATATGGTCGTATCCATGCTTTGCAGTTTCTTTAACAAGTCATGCAAGTAGTCAACGGTGTTTGTTGATTTGATCTTTCCTGAAAAAGGTAAAGAGTTAGTCATATGCAATGCCATGATGTATGAAGTGCATTGTGATGATGTTCTCAAAAATAAATGAGATTATGCTGTATGCGATGTGTATACGCATGCCATGATATATGAATATGGGGTGTTGTTGCGATATTTCCTAGTCTGGGAAAATAAATCCCTGACTGTTGCTGGAGAGTATTGGGAAGCTAAATCCTTTGTTTCTGCTGGGGATTTACTCCTTTCTGTTTGCGAATGTTCTGTCAGGGAGATACTCTGCTTGGGAATAACTTTGTGGAGGGAGGATGCTTTGTTGGAATATTTTGTCGATGTAGAGAAATAAACTCTACCCGAGAGGAGGTTTTACAAACTGTTTGCACTTATAAAACTCAGTTGGGGAACACATATTTCAGCTCTCTGAAGGAACTTTGCTGGAGAAAGTAATTCTTGCTGGGGGAAGAAGAGACCAAAACTTTGGTTGTTTCTACTCTGTGGGGAAAATAGACGTCACTAGGACGTATGTTGAGGATACGACGATGACTTCGCATCAGGACGTTTCTGCCCCTGTACCTGATGGAGAAAGTAGCTGCGGAGATTTTGTGGATGGATATATGTCGTGATTGTACTTGAACATGTATTGAATGAGTGTCAGAATGACATCCGTCTCTAGATCATATCTAAATTTTATTTGTAATTTGTATTGAATGAGTGTCAGAATGACATTCGTCTCTGGATCGTATCTGAATTGTACTTGAAACACGTGTTGAATGAGTGTCAGAATGACATCCGTCTCTGGATCGTATCTGAATTGTATTTGAAACATGTGTTAAATGAGTTTCAGAGTGACATCCGTCTCTGGATCGTATCTGAACTGTATTTGAAACATGTGTTGAATCAGTGTCAGAATGACATCCGTCTCTGGATCGTATCTGAACTGTATTTGGAATTTGTATTGAATGAGTGTCAGAATGACATCCGTCTCTGGATCGTATCTGAACTGTATTTGAAACATGTGTCGAAGAGTGTCAGAATGACATCCGTCTCTGGATCGTATCTGAACTGTATTTGAAACATGTGTTGAATGAGTGTCATAATGACATCTGTCTCTAGATCGTATCTGAACTGTATTTGAAACATGTGTTGAATGAGTGTCATAATGACATCTGTCTCTGAATTGTATTTGAGACATGTGTTGAATGAGTGTCAGAATGACATCCGTCTCTGGATCGTATCTGAACTGTATTTGAAACATGTGTTGGGTGAGTGTCAGAATGACATCCTTCCCTGGATCGTATCTGAACTGTATTTGAAACATGTGTTGAATGAGTATCAAAATGACATCCGTCTCTGGATCGTATCTGAACTGTACTTGAAGAGAATTTGAATAAGTATCAGGATGACATCCGTCTCTGGATCGTACCTGAATTTTTTATAGAAGAGAAGTCTGGAATAAGTACCTAGATAACATCCATCTATGGATCGTACCTGAACTGTTTCTAGAAGAGGACTTGGCTTATTTAGAATGTTTTCGTTGGGAATTCCTGTTTAATTGCTTTTGAGAAGAAATCCACTGAGGAACATTGATTTCCCTTGATTGTATGTGATTTGTTGCTGGAATTCATGTTTAATGCCTCAAGTGATTCAGATGGAGATCTGCCCCTGGCTATTTGGCATTTTTGAGAGATTCCTTGAATCTCGACTTGACTTCCCTAGATGATGGACAATGATCATGCCGTTCCCCTTGGTTGGAAGTGTTTTTTCACTTGAGGTGAACCTTTTCATTGAGAATGTTTTTATTCACTAGATATTCGTCATGTGAATTTCTCTGTTTGTTGAACAGATAACTATATGCAAACAATGATATTCAAATAATGCAAAGTTTATGCTTGTCTTGATGTTTTTGAAAATTCACTTTTTAGTAAAACAAATTTTGCAAGAGAGTGATATCAACTCAGGATTTATAGCAAGTCCTACAGGAGTCAAGATACCTTTTGTAACAATATGCTTCTGAACTAACCTATGCTTCAGTTACGACTTTTAAGGGTTGTAGTGTGGCCTGGTTCACGGTTTAAGAAACAAAGGATAAAGGCTCAAATTTTATTTGTATCCACCCGTTCTTCGTGATGTTCTTCGATCCTATGCTCATCTAATTATGTATTCAGATCCCAATTGAGTCTGGCATTTTGTCCTTGATGTTCCGATGATGGTTCGGATATTTAAAGTTTATTTGGAAGAGGAAGTCATTTTGTAATCTTCTTTTTTTTTGTCAAGGATTTATAGTAACCTCTTCTTTTTTTTTCGTTATCCCTTCTTTTGCCTGAACTGTTTCTTTTGTGATTACAGTCAGCGGGATGCCCCGACTTTTTTTTAAGTCTCCTTCATAGGTTTTGACTTAGCGGGCTTTTATTTTGAGAGATAATGACTGTTAGTTTTAATGATTATGCAGAACCATCACCGTCTTTTGATTTGGAAGGACGTCTTCGATGCCATTCATTATGTACGAAGCGGAAGATTGCGACTGAATGCACGTCTGAATTATCTGAGAAACTACCTGCCCCAGGTTATGATTAAGGGTTTTAATTTGTGTGAAAAGAAAACTCCTACTTCTTAGGCTCAAAGGGGTTGACTAGGGATTATCTGCCTTATAACTCCACTATTTAGGATTTGAAACAACGCATGTACATCATCAGCAAGGTCTGTTCAAAAGCAAACTGTGTGAGATTATGGTATTGTTTTCATCCTACCTCTAAAGGTGTTGTACCCCAAAATTTTCCCTCTCATTTTTCTCAAGGCATTGCAAGAATAATCTCGAAGTTGCTCAAGATTGCTCAAGAGTTGGACAGTCAAATCATCTCCTAAGGCAGTCAATCTCAAATTAGGGTTTTGGGTTGCATCAAGGTCCTTGCATCCAAATGACCTCAAGTGCTCCCCAATGTCCTAATATTTTCTCAAGTTCATCCATGTCAAATTTCAAGCCTTGCAGAGGAAGTTTGGTCAGTCAGTTGCTCAAGAGGTCCAAAAATCGACTATGCTAGGGCAAAAGTCAACTATGGCCTACAAATAGTCAAACTTCAAGTTTTTTTGTCAACATTCTCATTTTGAAGGATATTTCATCATTTGATCAAGGGTTGATCATGATTCATCAAGGATTGCTCAAAATTCATCGAGACTCAAAAGTTGCTAAATTAGGGTTTTGTAGGAAAAGTCAACTCAACTTTGACCAAGCATAACTTTCTCATACTTTATGAGAAATGACCCATCCAAAGCTAATTTTTAAGAGGATGCAATTTCCTACAATCCATATTCATACCCCAAGATCAGAAAATGCACTCACAAGAAGTTATAAATTTGGACATTATAGGTCATTTTTGAAAGTCAACAAAAACACCTTTTTTGTCAAAGCTTATAACTTGAGCATGGAATATCAAATTGAGATGAGACCAAAAGGTTTGGTTATAGTACATCTCAAGATTTCTAAAAAGTCCAAGAACACTTCCAAACGTTCAAAATTGAAGAAGTTATGCATTGTTGAAGTTGGGCATTTTTGCCAAATTGCCAAAAGTCAACTATCCCCAAAACATCAAATTATGTCAAATGGGCCCGTTCCTTTCCACTTGATTTGGTCTTGTCACACTACACAAGTGTCCTAGCTTCAGCCTTATGTCCATTTATCAATTTTTATATTTTATTGGATTTTTTTTATTGAATTAATTCATTTTAAATCAATTTAAATCAAATAAAATCCAAATATTTATTTCTTAGGATCTTTTTGATTATTGTAGGTCTTAATTATCATCATGGACATGGTCAAATCCGTATCAAGCCATATCATGAACAAAATATTTGATTTTGGACAAAGTTGGAAGGTTTTCAATGGAGGATCAAATCAAATCCTAAAACATCAATGCACAAAGATTCAAGACCTATTATTTGACCTAATCAAATGCTGCATAGATATAGAAGAAAAAGGCACACGAGTTGAAGGTTGGAGGCTGCAAAATCACAAGAACCAAACTTGAGAAAAACTTGAAAAAGCTTGAAACTGAAATCCTTCTTGGAGGCTAATTCAGAACCAAAACTCAATGTGGATCAATTGCTGGACGTTCACTGAGTCAGTAGCAATCAAAAGCAAGCTCCCAGACCCTCTCAAACGCGTTGTAAGTGATACACGACCTCCCTCTGAACTTGCTTTCATGTTTCAAGATTTACGCATCATTACAAGAAACTAATGGCATATTTGCAATCACCAAACAATTTCCATGCTTTCCATATTATTTGATTGCATTTATCTGTTCTATAATCCAAAGCGCCATTGTAGGGTTTCCTAGGTTTGTTTTAGGGGTTTTTGATGCAGGTGAAATTAGGCTTATTAATGGACATGGTTGAGACCGGGATGAAGAGACGAGTTCATCCATGGCATCACCTTTCATTTAAATGGCCTGAGAAGGATTATTGAATCAACCTACGCCTTTTGCTGCAGATTCAAATCCGTAGGTAATCTCTGTATAAATCCAAGGACAGGGACGACAACGTGTCCCCATCCAATTGCTCCATTCAAATTTTCACGCTTTATTTTTTTATTCCAGCATAATTACGGGTTTTTGTATATTATCTTTAATGTGTATTCCACTAACAATTAAAAGGCGTTGGTCCAATGGTGAAGGTGTTAGTGCAAAGTCTTACAGGACCTGGGTTTGAATCCCAGGTCCCCCCACATATTTGTTATTATTTTCTTTCAGATGTTCTAGCGCGTCTCATGCCTTGCAGTGCACCATGGTCTCTCATCTAATCACTTGCCAGATGGCCCCAGGCCAGATCTGGTGGTCCAGCCTGAATGCCTACCATGAGCCAAAGTCAACGCGTGTGCATGGAATTCCAGAAGGTCAATACAGGCCAACGTTAATGGGCCTTGAAAGTTACTATTCTCGCATCCAAATCAGGCCCAAAACTCCCTTGGTTATTTCTTTTTCTTTCTTTTAATTTTATTTATTTATTTGTTTTATTAATTATTTCTATTATTTAAACTAACCAATTAATCTTTTTCTTAATAAAATCAAAAACCAAAAAATATATTTTATTTATTAAAATTAAATTCAGCACTTTATTTTTGTAAATAAATATTAATTCAATTAATTTAGTTTTAATTAGAAATAAATTTAATATTTTTTTTGCAATAATTAAAATTAATTTAGCCGATTATGTTTTTATTAACTTTGATCAAATTTATTTTATTTCCTTAAATGTCAAAAACTCCAAAAAATATTTTTTATTAATTAATTAATTAATTTATTTAATTGTTAATTTAATTTAATTTCTTTTAATCCAAAAATAACAAAAAAAAATCACTTTCATTCAAAAAGGGTCAAAACCCTAAAAACTCGCCCTATTTAATTTCCCACACACGATCCATTTTATCATATTATTGTATCTGTTTCCCGGAATGTAATAGTTTAATAGGACTTTAAATATTTTATCGCTTTATTTACTTTCAGCATTTTAATTTCAAGGGTTGTTTTTGGCGATGTAAATACCCGACGCCTTGTAATAGTTTAGTTTTAATTTCCGCAATTTAATTTCCGCAACTTATAAACTGTTAGATGTTTGATAATAGGGAATGCATGACAAGATTAATCGTTCAAAACCTAAAATCAACATAGATAACCATTGACATGTACAAAGATAAAATTAACCGAAACAACACACTCGCACAAGACACTCATCGTTATAGACACTCGTTGTTAAAGACCATCCGTCCATGAAGATAATCTGTCAGTAGAGACAACTCACCAACCTTTCTGAATTCCTGACTCGATTCCTGTATCCTGCCAGGGCACGTCTGAAGAGTTCGAAGATCCGATTCCTGTATCTTACCAGGGTGTATCCGTTGACAACTAATTCTAGACTCGATTCCTGTATCCTGCCAGGGCACGTCTGAAGAGTTCGAAGATCCGATTCCTGTATCTTGTCAGGGTGTATCTGTTGACAACTATTCTCCGGACTCGATTCCTGTATCTTGCCAGGGCACGTTTGAAGAGTTTAAAGATTCGATTCTTGTATCCAGCCAGGGCACATCTACATAAAGAGTTTGAAGATCAACCTCTGTAACAGGCCAGGTAATTATTTTATTTCTCAGGTACGCAAGTTCTCACTCAGGAATCTCTTACGCGATCGACACCCGATGGCATCTATGAGCCCATCTCCACAACTACCACTACAATTCCAAATGGCATCTATAAGCCCATTCCCGACAAAGTGCTGTCACACTTCCAGATGGCATCTATAAGCCCATCCTCCTATCCATCACCTCTCCAAATGGCATCTGTAAGCCCATTCCCACCATCACACTACTGACACTCTACCATGTGAGCGCAAATTTCTGGGCACTCTAGTGTTCGATCATCTTCCACCTTCGGATTACGAAAGGCACGTCAGCCAATCTACATCCTCAGGTCTAAGAAGATTGAACAGGGGCAACTGTTGTACCCCAAAATTTGCCCTCCCATATTCTTCAAGATTTGCCAAGATCAATCTTCAGATGATTCAAAATCTCTCACGGATTGCACAGTCCAATTGCCTCTTAAGCCAGTCAAATTAGGGTTTTGATTCTTACAAAGAAATTGAAGTTTCCAAGGGTCCAATCAAGTCCCATATGCCTACATACATTGTCAAGCATCCATATGTCAAGTTTCAAGACTCACAGCATCAAGTTGCACAGTCAAAAACCCTAAATGCTCTACAGTCAACTACAGGGGCAAAATGGTCATTTGGCAGTCAAAAGTCAAAATTTTTGGTCAACATCTTATTTTTAAGCCACAATCATCATTTGATCAAGTCTTGATCATGATTTCACAAGAATGGCTCAAAAATCATCAAGGTGTCAAAAGTTTCTATTTTTGGACAGCTGAAAAGTCAACTACAAATTGACCAAGGCATAACTTCTTCATGGTTTATCAGAAAAATCCCATCCAAAGCTCATTTTGAAGAGAATGACATTTCCTACAACTCATCTTCACACTCCAAGTCCAAGAAATGCTCTCACAAAAATTTATCAATTCCAACATTATAGGTCATTTTCAAAAGTAAAAAAAAAGGCACTTTAAGTCAAAGACCATAACTTGAGATTGGTAAATCAAAATGACATGGGACCAAAGGCATTGGTTAGAGGACTTCAAGACCTTTCCAAAATGTCCAAGAACATGATCATAGCTTCATAATTGAGCAAGATATGCCTTGGAGAAGTTGGGAAATTTTTGGGAATTTTGAAAAGTCAACTTTGCTTAAAACACTTCAAAATTGCTAATGGGCCTCAAATTCTTCCTTGAATCATTACCCAAAGCCTATGCACGACCCATTGAGCTAAAGATTATTTATTTTCTTATTTTTAATTAATTAATTGAATTTGTATTCATATTAATTCATTTAATTAGATTTAATTATGAGAAAATATCAAATAATGCTCTTTCAAATCTTTTTGTGCAGCAAATATGTTCCAAATATTCTAAAGATTTCGTGCACCAATCAACAAGACAAAATCTTCCAAAATTGGCAAAGTTTCATTGAAAAAAGATTGGAACTTCATGATTGAAAATCAAATATATGAATCATAAATTCTTGGACCTATGGGCTTGGTTTTTGACCTAGAATGCTTCATATACTTATGCGTAACCTAACCTAATGGGGACAGACACGAAAAAGCTTCTAAAGCCATAGAACAAAGTTGCAACTTTTCATCAAAAACTTGGAAACTGATTTCGTATTTACAGGGCGATTCACGACCTAAAAGTTTTTCCATTGCCTTGCTGACATTGCTAGGAAGCTTTTACAATCAAGAACGAGTCAAAACGTGCAAAGAATTGGAAAACACAGGCCATACGGTTTGCCACATTTTCTTGAATTCCATATCATGATTCATGCGCATTTGATACATATTATTGGTTGTTTTGTATTCACAGGGACCTTCTGAAGCTAATGATATGATTCAATTGCATTATAAGGCTCTATATCGTGATTTGCCATTAACGTGTTTTTAGGGTTTCAGAGCTCAAAATTGGGGCTTTCCTTATACGATAAAATTGGACCTTCAAACCGGTATAGACCAAATCAGGAGCTCCATACGAATTGATTGAACTACTCGCGCTCAATTTATCGCGTCTGTAGGCGTAATCGCTATTTTCACTATTTCACTTAGTGGGGGTTTAAAACCCCCGCTATCTCGTTCATGTTGCAGGAAACAAACGGAGAAGAAGCATGCGTGGCAATACATGGTTGGGACATTCAAATCCAGCGCGCCTATTTTTTATTTGCATCATTACGCTTGTTTTATTTTATATAATATTTGTTGTGTGTATGTTTGACAAACGCGCGCAATAGCTCAGATGGTGGGAACGTGGCTTGGTAAACGCTGGGACCTGGGTTTGATTCCCAGGTCCCCCATACAATTGCTATTATTTTTTCTAACTCTATCCCATGCAGGCTTCATCCAAAACTCCACCATGAGCCTCATGCCTGTGCTTGCCAAGTGGCCAGGAGATCCCATCCAATGGTCAAAAGGTGAATTCCATGATACACTGGGTCAACCAACATGCACTCAAGTGTGGAAAGTCAAACAAGGCTTTGGCAATGGGCCTGAATTACTTCCAACAAACCTCCATTCTGGGCCTGATACCCCCATTGGTTTGCATCATTTTTTTTATTTCATTGGATTTTCAATTCTAATTCTTTTTTAATATTTTAATTGTTTTTCACCATAAAATAATTACTCCCATAAGAAAAACAGAAAAATACAAAATATGTTTAATTATTTATTAATTTACTCATTAATTTGTTTTTGTGAATAAAATTTTAATAATTAACTTAGTTAATTTAGGTTTTACACTTTAATCCTTTTTTTATAAATAAAAATGTGTAGAATTAGGGTTTTTGACATTTTCATCTTTTTCTTAAATAAATAATTTTCTCTCATTATTATTATTATAATTACTATTTATTTTTGTAAATAAACATGTATATTAATTAATTAGTAAATTAGAGTAACTTTAATATTTCCTTTTATCAATAATTAAAATATTTAGAACTAGGGTTTCCTTCTAGTTTTCAATTTTCTTTATTTCATAAATACAAAAAACATTAAAAAAAACAATTTCTTTTCTTTTATTAAATAATTAATTAGCTTTTAATTCAATTTAATTTCAAAAGGGTCAAAACCCTCAGACGTTCAATTTTTATTCTTTTCGCACATTTATTTTCTTTTGAATATTATGTAACTGCTCAAGGATTGTAATAGTAATTAGGAATTTATTTACTTTCCGCATTTTTACCAAACGGGTCTTTGTATTTTTACGATGTATAGACCCGCGCCTTGTAATAGCGTAGTTTTATCTTTCAGCATTTAAATTCCCGCACTCTTAAATTCTAAATTGCATGAAAGAATGTATGGCCAAATTAAAAACAAGCGTAGCTCACCATGCCATGATCAAAGATAAACTTAAACTGAAAATAACACACGAATTCACACACCACTTCTAGGGTACGCCTCACCTGTTGCCTTCGAAACGTGGTCGTCGAGTATAGGACGTTTTAGTAAGTCCTTATGTCCATGATCCAGTTGCCTCGAAACGGTCGCCTCGGATTAAAAAAGGATCAAGGACATAAGGGTAGCTTCTAAGGTGCCCTACTGTTGCTCTGGTGACCACACTGTCCCTACAAACGAATCGACCCGAACACCTCCAACGGTGGTGCTACCTACCTCTCAATGGTGGGATGGCACTACCTTAAGGACATTTACACAGCCTAATTCCTTAGAGTAGGTAGATGACTCATAGATACTTGCTCTCTAAAAAACAATCAAAATTCTTTTCACACTGTGATCGGTGGATCTGGAACTGACTATTTAACGCTGGTTCGTGAAATGTCGCGGAAGCAAGAGTCGCCACCGTCTTTTATTTTCTCCAAATGGAAAGGACAAAAGCACAGAAAAATTCCTTATAGAGATTGCTCTCGGTTCGGGAGGTAGATTATAGAAAGGGAAGGTGTTAGTACCCTTTCTATCCATGGTTATCCATGGGCTCTTAGATACTTGCTCATTTGTGTTTTCAAAATGTTTTGTTTGCTTTTCAACTGTGGGTTTTAAAAAGTTTCTTTGAAAATTCCAGTTCGACTCTTGTATCGGTCCTCAAGAGTGTTTGAAAAAATGCTTTCGAAAGCTTTTTGAAAATGTGTTGGTGTGAAAAGTATTTTTGATTTGTTTTTGAAATTAGAGCAAGTATTAAGAGTCGTCTACCTACCCTAAGGAATTCGTCTGTGTAGATGTCCTTTAAAGTAGTGCCATCCCACCATTGAGAGGTAGGTAGCACCACCGTTGGAGGTGTTCGGGTCAATTCGAGGTTCGGGACATGGTGATCACCGGAGCAATGGGAAGACACCTTAGAAGCTACCCTCATGCCAGGTTCCCGGATCATGAGGACTTACTAAGACATCCTCTACTCGACGATCACCTTTCGAGGCAAGGCAACAATGAGGCGTACCCTAGGGGTGGTGTGTGATTAGTGTGTCGTTTTCAGATATTTTTGTCTTTTCATGTTATGGTGATCTACGCGTTCGTTTTTATTTTCATTCATTCTTGCATGCAATTATTTAAGTTAAAAAAGTTGCGAGAAAGGTAAAGTTCTAAACTATTACAAAGGCGCGGGTCCACATCGCCAAAATTTCCAGAACCCGATTTGACAGAAAATAAAGAAATACAGTAAAGTGCGAAAGATTAAGTTTACACGGCTTTGGGAGAGGTACATAAATATTATAAGAAATAACATAAGATGCGCGAATTGACTTGAAATTGAAAGCGAGGGCGTTGGACCCTTTTTTAATGGAATTAAATTAAATTATTAAATTAATAAAATTAAAATGAAAAGAAATTGTTTTTTTTTATAGATTTTTTGTATTTATGAATCTTTAATGAGAGAATTAAATGAAATTGAGAAATTAACCCTAATTCTAATTTTTTATTTATTAAGAAAATGTGAAAATTATCTAAAGTTAAACCTAATTAATTAATGCGATTTGATTTATAAAAATAAT
The DNA here is from genome assembly GCA_948472305.1 of Vicia faba. Classification (NCBI taxonomy): domain Eukaryota; kingdom Viridiplantae; phylum Streptophyta; class Magnoliopsida; order Fabales; family Fabaceae; genus Vicia; species Vicia faba. Next base: position 124,057,741 of record OX451737.1, on the reverse strand, counting down.
AGTAAAATATTAGTGATGAGAAAATAAAAGAAAAAAAAGAAAAGAGTAATTAAACTAATTAAACCTAATTCTACAAGTTTTTGATTTATTAAGAAAAGATATTAAAAATTAATCCTAGAATAAAAACTAATTAATTGATACAAAACTTTATTTACAAAAATATTAGTTAAATACAAATATATTTAATTTTGTCTTTTTCTAATTTTTTATTGTTTTTATGTTTTCATGAAAATAATAATTAAATTTAAGGGAAATTAATTAAATCAAATACAAAATAAAATGTAAAAGAATAGCAAACCTTGGGGGGTTCTGTCCCCAAATTTGAGGTACATTCCTAGCAATTAGGCCCACTTGTTTAAGGCCTCAGTTGACCTTCCCTGGGAGCGTACATACGCGTTGACCTGGGCCTATGATGTTCTCCAACTCACAGCCTTGTGATTGATCCCAACAAACGCGTGGCACGCCTGGATGGGGGACGTACGGTGAATGTCTGGACTGAAGCTGCATGAGAACATAATTAGAAGCAAAATATAGGGAAAGAGAGGGGGACCTGGGATCTAACCCAGGTCCTAGAGATTACCACTACCAAGCCTTGCCACTGAAGCACTTTACGCGTGTTGTATATTGTATAGGAAACAACTAATATAAGATAAAATAAATGGTTAGTGGAAAATTAGCGCGCAAATTCAAATCACCCTATCATTGCTGGACATTTCACCATCTTCTTCTTCGTTTTGTTTTTTTTTCTGAAACATAAAACCATTAGCAACGGTTTTGAACCGTTCCTATATACACCATTCTGGAAAATAGCGACTAGCTCCTGGAGTCACATAAATTAGGCGCGAGGGGTGTTTCCCAATCGTCCAAGCACGCTGATTTCAATGGTCCAGGTCACGAGTCTCAATTGTTCCTTAACCAGGAAACCCCAATTCAAAGCTTTGAAAACCCTAAAAGACAACAATGGCGAAATCTCCAATAGTGCATAAAAACTCAATTAAAATATGCAGTTAGCTTCAGAATCCATCAATTAGTAAGAATCTATGAAAAAAATGCAATGAATATGCTTGAATATTAAAACACGATTATGAAAAAAATGAAAACAGTTTGACTTATAACTACCGATTCTCAAGGCTTCAGGCTATGATATTGATTCAGTCTCCTTCCTTGAAGTCTCAACAAGCCAATGGAACAGGTATTTTGGCTTGAATCGCCCTAGAACTTAGTTTTCAGTATTGGACTTTTCTTGAAAAAATTCAAGTTTGCTTAGGGATTTCTGGCGCAGCTGGGAGGTCTTTTGCATTAAGTTTGCACTATGTATTTATGTGTGAATGATTTAGGTCAAAGAAACCAAACAAAAACCTTTGCATTCATGATTTTCAAGATTTGATTTTCAAGAATCTTTTCCAATATTTCTTCATGCCTATTTGATACAAATCATGGCCAATCACTTCAATTCCTTCCATATCTGATCATGCACGAAATCTTGAGCCTATTCCATGCATAAAAAGATTTAAAAAGTTAGGTTTAGTATTTTCCACATATTTATTTTAATTAAATGAATTATTAGTTATTAAAAATCCAAATAAATAAATAAAAATGATGAAAAACTTCCCTTTGGGCCAAATGGTCGTGCACATGCTTTGGTTGATGAATTGTGGAAGAAAAAGAGGCCCATTAGCATTTTTAAGACATTTGAAGCAATGTTGACTTTTCCAAATATCCAAATATTTCCCAAATTCCACAAGGCATAACTTGCTCAATTTTTAAGCTTTGCTCATGTTCTTGGACATTTTGGAAAGGTCTTTGAGTCCTATAACCAATGCCTTTGGTCCCATGTCATTATGATTTACCAATCTCAAGTTATGGCCTTTGACTTAAAGTCCCTTTTTGTTGACTTTTGAAAATGACCTATAATGTTGAAATTGATAACTTTTTGTGAGAGCATTTCTTGGACTTGAAGTGTGAAGAGGAGTTGTAGGAAATGTCTTTCTATTCAAAATGAGCTTTGGATGAATTTTTTCTGATAATCCATGTGGAAGTTATGCCTTGGTCAAGTTACAGTTGACTTTTTCAACTGTCCAAATATGGAAACTTTTGCATCTTGAGACTTTTTGAGCCAAGCTTTGAAAATCATGATCAAGAATTGATCAAATGATGTTTGTGGCTTCAAAATGAGATGTTGACCAAAAATTTGAACTTTTGACTGTCAAATGACCATTTTGCCCCTATAGTTGACTGTAGTGCAATTAGGGTTGTTGACTGTGCAATTTTGTGTTGTAAGTCTTGAAACTTGACATGAGGATACTTGACAATGTTTATAAGCATGTGGGACTTGATTGGACCATTGGAAACTTCATTTCCTTTGTCAGAACCAAAACCCTAGTTTTTGACTGTTAGGAGGCCCTTGAACTGTGCAACCCTTGGGGAATTTTGAAGCTTTGACTTGGCAAATTTTGAAGAATATGGGAGGGCAAATTTTGGGGTACAACACACACCGACACTTTTCAAAAAAACTTTCAAAACAATTTTTCAAACACTCTTGAGGACTGATACAAGAGTTATTCCGAAATCTTTCAAAGAAACTTTTTCGAACCCACTCACAATTGAAAAGAAAACAAACATTTTGAAAACACAATGAGCAAGTATCTAAGAGCCCATGGATAACCATGGATAGAAAGGGTGCTAACACCTTCCCTTTCTATAAATCTACCTCCCGAACCGAGAAACGTTCTCATAAGGAATTTTGCTGTGCTTTTGTCCTGTCCATGTTGGAGAAAATAAAAGACGGTGGCGACTTTTGCTTACCGCGACATTTCGCGAAACCAGCTAAAAACAGTCAGTTCTAAATCCACCGATCACAGAACTGGCGACTCTGCTGAGGACCTTAATAAGTGAGGTGTACCTTAGGAATTAGACCACTCTTATGTTTTCAATTGCTTGTTTTGTTTGCTTTAAAATTGTGGGCCTGTTTCGGAGTTCTATAGATCCTAACCCGGATCTGGGGATACCTTCTTAGAAAGTAGCAACAAGACTGTGAGGGAACTGTGCGGGGTATACCGACATGGTTGAAGCAGTCTTCTACATTGATGTGGCACTTTGGTGAGTACCGGTAACCCTTGAGTTCAGTCAAGGAGAGTACGGGGCCGCCGCGTGGTGTCGTGAAGCGTCAACTGACCTTTGGAACCTTAATTGAACCATCTTGGCCTCTTTAGGGTAGTGAGATAACTGACTTTGGTGCAGTCCGAGGTTGGTTGATACTCGATACTACACTCAGTTGAGGGTTGTTTTCTTGGAATATTTCGGTCGCCAATTCAGTGGCTAAATCGAAACGATGAACACAGAAAACAACCCAATGATATTGAGATCCTTAGAACCCGGTTACTTTTGATAGGACAGGTTTTGAGCCCACCAACTTCAAGAGGGTAGTACCCCAAACTTCATGCTGGCCCAAACTTAAGGCTATATGTGTGACTTGTGTGCCTTCAAACTTGACTACTTGCATGCTTGTTATCTAACATATGAGCTACTTGTAGGTTTTGTTTATAGTCCTTAATCTGGACTTATTACAGGGCTCACTTACACCTCACACCTTTGCATCCACGTGCATAACATCATACCATCATACCATTGCATACATCCTGCATAGGGACTAACCCATTTCAAGGATCTCAATGGTTTGTGATGCAGGTCCTGAGGAACCAAATGTCTAGCAAGGGGAAAAGGGGATTTATTTTCCCCTAACCAAGGTTGTTTGAAAATCAAAACAAGGATGATGACTTGAGTCAGGGGCTATGACCCACTCGATATGGTGAGCTTTGACTCTTGAAGAAGGACTCTCCATAACATGAAGTTCCTTCAATCAAGCTACCAGATTCTAACAATTTTCTTGTTTACCCCGCGAGATCCTTGAAAACATTGCATGCATACATACATATCATTGCATAACAGGTACCCTTTCACTACAGGTTGCTTACCTTCTTTGTTGTTTATTTCAGCAGTCTCATCATGAATCCTGAAACATCTACTGAGCAATCCATCCAGGCCCTCCAGGCTCAGAATGCCCAGTTCCAGGAGTTGATTAAGAGTCTAGCCCAGGGCCAACGGGATTTGAAGACTCTGCTCTCGAAGAGGAAGAAGAAGAGGACGGTGTTGTTCAACTCGAGATGCAAATATGGGAATGAATCACTAAATGAAGCTGAGCAGACTTCCCCATCTGTTGGAAAGGACAGTCCCCAAGGGAGAGAGGTTCCTAGTCCTGTGGTCTCTGACAACGAGACTGACTTCAATGAAGAGCAGTACCCTCCAGCTGAGGACAGGTATAAACAGTTGGAAGACCGGCTAAGTGCTATGGAGATACATAAAGTGCCCGGCCTGGACTTCGAAGATCTAGGTCTGTCTTCTGGGGTAGTGATCCCGCACAAATTCAAGGCACCTGCCTTTGCAAAGTACGACGGGGCATCCTGTCCTAAGCTGCATCTTAGGTCATACATGAGGAGGATCCAGCCCTACACGGCTGACAAGAACTTATGGATCCATTTCTTCCAGGAGAGTCTTTCAAGGACTCAGCTCGAGTGGTTCTATCAACTGAATGGAGACAACATCCGTGCCTGGGAAGACTTAGCCACTGCATTTTACAAGCAATACCAGTATAATGCCGACCTTGCTCCCACGCGCACTCAGCTTTAGGGAATGTCTATGGGTACAGGCGGGGGCTTTAAAGAGTATGCTCAAAAATGGAGGGACCTTGCTGGAAGGGTACAGCCACCTCTAACTGACCGCGAGCTCGTCGACATGTTCTTGGGAACCCTGTCTGGTCCATTCTTCAACCACCTGATTGGGAATTCTGCTGCCGGGTTTACAGATTTGGTCTTAACCGAGGAAAGAATAGAAGCTGGCATCAAGTCAGGGATAATACAGAATGGTGACTCCTTGAACACTGAGAAGAAACCATCCAAGAGAGAATCTAGTGTTGTCTATGGCTCAAGAGGGCAGAATAGGTCCAAACACCGCCAAGATGTCAACGCGGTGGTTATTGAAAAACCGGCCAACGCTCCTCAGCGTCACAATCAGCAGAGGGAAGAAAGACCTAAGAGGCAGTTCACTCCACTCAACATGACCTTGTCCCAGATATTGCCACAGTTGATGGAAACCAAGTTGGTAACTCTCATGGACCCTCCAAAGAATCCCAACAAGACACCTTCAAGGTACAACCCCAATGCTCGCTGCGCTTACCATTCTGACAGCCCGGGGCATGCTACAGATGATTGTTGGACTTTGAGAAACAAGGTTCAGGATCTGATTGACGCAAAGGAAGTCCAGCTCGACTCTCCAGAGACTCCCAGTGTGATCGCTACTCCCTCGCCAAAACATGGCTAGGATTGGAATTTTTTTTGTTCATTCGAATGTTCAATTTGTAATTTTCTTTTGATTGTTCAAACATTTATTCATGTTAAACGTTGTTATTTCATTAATGCATCGCATATGTCTGTTTTGAAGTAATTATTTCGTATTCACTATATGCAAACTGTCTTCGTTTTTCTGTGATGATCAATTCTCGGTTAATAATTCCAAGCCTCTTGAGGGAGGATGACGAAAACGATACCACGATCTTTACAAAATGCTTTTGAACAGACCCCGCTGATGAGGTACATGCATTGTTTCAAATCCTAAACAGTGGAGTTATAAGGAAGATAATCCCTCGTCAACCCCTTCGAGCCAAAGAAGTAGGAGTTTTTTCTTTTTACAAAAAATTAAAACCCTTAATCATAACCTGGGGCAGGGTAGTCTTCTCAACTGATCAAGGTGCACAACGAATGGCACCAAAGAAGTCCTTCAAAAGCAAAAGACAGTGATGGTTCCGAATAATCATAAAGACAGACAATCATTACCAAAAAAAAAAAACTAAAACCCAATAAGTCAGAACCTATGAAGGAGACTTACAAAACTGGGGCATCCCGCTGACTGTAATCATAAAAGAAACAGTTCAGGCAAAAAACAGGGATAATAAAATCAAAAAAGAAAGAGGTCATACAAACCCTCAACCAAAAAAGGAACGACTGCCTAGTCAAAATAAATTGTCCATATTCGAACCATCACTGGAATATCAGGACAAAGACTCAAACAAGGTCTAACGCATGATCAGCTGAGTTTAGGTTTGAAGAACATCACGAAGAGCGGGTGGGTACAAATATAATTTTGAGCCTTTATCCTTTGTTTCTTAAACCGTGAACCAGGCCACGCTACAACCCTCAAAAGTCCTAGCTGAAGCATGGGTTAGTTCGAAAGCATACCGTTGCCAAAGGTATCCTGACTCCTTAAGGCTTACAGTAAAATAACGAGTTGACATCACAGTTTACAAAAGAACTCATTCATTTTATTAAAAACTGCATTTTCAAAAACTTCGAAACAGACATAAGCTTTGCATTTTTAACATAACTTTGTTTGCATATGACTATTTGTTTGAACAGCATAGAAGTTCGCACAACGAATGTCTAATGAACAAAAGCACTCCCAATCAAGGGGCACGGCATGATCATGGTCCATCATCTGGGGCAGTTAGGTCAAGATTCTAAGAATCTCTCAAAGGCCAACCAACTTGGGGCAAATCTCCGCCTGAGTCACTTGGGGCGTTCCAACAACAAATCTTTCCTGATCAAACATCTTCTGGTGGCATGGCAAAACCTTTCCAACAGGGGGCAACTCCCTACATTCTGAGAGTGTGGACATAGTCGAAAAAAAACAATGCGCATAATCAAAGACCCTCTAGGTTGACACACTTAGGCAAAGATAAGGGCTTCCCGGCGAACCAAAAAGGTTCGGGCAAAAATAAGGGATGAAAAAGGAAAAAATCTGTACACCCAGCAAGTCGAAAACCTGAAAAGGCGGCTTGGGCGAAAATGGGTATCCCGGTGGACTGAAAACCCGAGAGGGCGGTCCAGGCAAAAGTTAGGGATTAAAGCGTGCGACTATGTCCCGTCACCTCGTCACTCGCCTACCAGAAGAAGATCTGTCAATCGGCAGTCATCAAGCACCTCCACAGGTACCTTCTCCCACAGAAACTGGGGCAATGAGAGCTGTCTAAACAATCTGGTTGCTCTGTCCACCGAAGTGCCAAGGTAATTTCAGCTGAAGAACGCGACCAAGATGTCTTCACTCCCCTGCAGAGCACGAACGCGTCTCTCGGACTTTTTATTCATAGGTTATTTCCCCACCAGGATATAACTGGGTTATCCTCAGCCAATAACCATGGAAAGATCGTCCCCGGCAAAGTCTTCCTATCCCCAGCGGAGTTCATCAAATCTTCCAACATAGCTCAACAATGGTATCCCCAGCGGAGTTATCCTCAACATCTCAACAAAGAACCTCTCTTTCCCCACAGAGTTCACTCCCCGCAAAGTAATCTATTCGCCAAGTTTATTCCCCAACGGAGTTATCTTCTCCTACCGGTTTATTCTTTGTTCATCCTCTCCAGCGAAAACGAAGAACTCTACCCTTCAACGTCAGCCCAGGATTCAACTTCCCGACATTCGTCAAGGATTTATTTCCCCAGACGAAGATACATTCATAAACATCACATCATTATGATACATGCATATATGCATCATATCGTACAATCTCATGTGCTGAGAACATCATTGCTTGATTCATATCATGCATTGCATATGACTGACCTTTACCTTTCAGGAAGGATACAGTTAAATGATCAGCTATGTCAAAGTAGACAAATACAATCAAAAGAGACCAATCCAGTCAAAGAATACAAATCCAGTTAAATCAATGCCTAAAGATTTTTCTGAGACACTCGTCGTTATAGACACTAAATGCTCTACAGTCAACTTTTAAGACTCACAGCATCAAGTTGCACAGTCAAAAACCCTAAATGCTCTATAGTCAACTACAGGGGCAAAATGGTCATTTGGCAGTCAAAAGTCAAAATTTTTGGTCAACATCTTATTTTGAAGCCACAATCATCATTTGATCAAGTCTTGATCATGATTTCACAAGAATGGCTCAAAAATCATCAAGGTGTCAAAAGTTTCTATTTTTGGACAGTTGAAAAGTCAACTGCAAATTGACCAAGGCATAACTTCTTCATGGTTTATCAGAAAAATCCCATCCAAATCTCATTTTGAAGAGAATGACATTTCCTCCAACTCATCTTCACACTCCAAGTCCAAGAAATGCTCTCACAAAAATTTATCAATTCCAACATTATAGGTCATTTTCAAAAGTCAACAAAAAGGCACTTTAAGTCAAAGACCATAACTTGAGATTGGTAAATCAAAATCACATGGGACCAAAGGCATTGGTTAGAGGACTTCAAGACCTTTCCAAAATGTCCAAGAACATGATCATAACTTCATAATTGAGCAAGATATGCCTTGGAGAAGTTGGGAAAGTTTTGGGAATTTTGAAAAGTCAACTTTGCTTAAAACACTTCAAAATTGCTAATGGGCCTCAAATTCTTCCTTGAATCATTACCCAAAGCCTATGCACGACCCATTGAGCTAAAGATGATTTATTTTCTTATTTTTAATTAATTAATTGAATTTGTATTCATATTAATTCATTTAATTAGATTTAATTATGAGAAAATATCAAATAATGCTCATTCAAATCTTTTTGTGCAGCAAATATGTTCCAAATATTCTAAAGATTTCGTGCACCAATCAACAAGACAAAATCTTCCAAAATTGGCAAAGTTTCATTGAAAAAAGATTGGAACTTCATGATTGAAAATCAAATATATGAATCATAAATTCTTGGACCTATGGGCTTGGTTTTTGACCTAGAATGCTTCATATACTTATGCATAACCTAACCTAATGGGGACAGACACGAAAAAGCTGCTAAAGCCATAGAACAAAGTTGCAACTTTTCATCAAAAACTTAGAAACTGATTTCGTATTTACAGGGCGATTCACGACCTAAAAGTTTTTCCATTGCCTTGCTGACATTGCTAGGAAGCTTTTACAATCAAGAACGAGTCAAAACGTGCAAAGAATTGGAAAACACAGGCCATACGGTTTGCCACATTTTCTTGAATTCCATATCATGATTCATGCGCATTTGATACATATTATTGGTTGTTTTGTATTCACAGGGACCTTCTGAAGCTAATGATATGATTCAATTGCATTATAAGGCTCTATATCGTGATTTTCCATTAACGTGTTTTTAGGGTTTCAGAGCTCAAAATTGGGGCTTTTCTTATACGATAAAATTGGACCTTCAAACCGGTATAGACCAAATCAGGAGCTCCATACGAATTGATTGAACTACTCGCGCTCAATTTATCGCGTCTGTAGGCATAATCGCTATTTTCACTATTTCACTTAGTGGGGGTTTAAAACCCCCGCTATCTCGTTCATGTTGCAGGAAACAAACGGAGAAGAAGCATGCGTGGCAATACATGGTTGGGACATTCAAATCCAGCGCGCCTATTTTTTATTTGCATCATTACGCTTGTTTTATTTTATATAATATTTGTTGTGTGTATGTTTGACAAACGCGCGCAATAGCTCAGATGGTGGGAACATGGCTTGGTAAACGCCGGGACCTGGGTTCGATTCCCAGGTCCCCCATACAATTGCTATTATTTTTTCTAACTCTATCCCATGCAGCGCTTCATCCAGAACTCCACCATGAGCCTCATGCCTGTGCTTGCCAAGTGGCCAGGAGATCCCATCCAATGGTCAAAAGGTGAATTCCATGATACACTGGGTCAACCAACATGCACTCAAGCGTGGAAAGTCAAACAAGGCTTTGGCAATGGGCCTGAATTACTTCCAACAAACCTCCATTCTGGGCCTGATACCCCCATTGGTTTGCATCATTTTTTTTATTTCATTGGATTTTCAATTCTAATTCTTTTTTAATATTTTAATTGTTTTTCACCATAAAATAATTACTCCCATAATAAAAACAGAAAAATACAAAATATGTTTAATTATTTATTAATTTACTCATTAATTTGTTTTTGTGAATAAAATTTTAATAATTAACTTAGTTAATTTAGGTTTTACACTTTAATCCTTTTTTTATAAATAAAAATGTGTAGAATTAGGGTTTTTGACATTTTCATCTTTTTCTTAAATAAATAATTTTCTCTCATTATTATTATTATAATTACTATTTATTTTTGTAAATAAACATGTATATTAATTAATTAGTAAATTAGAGTAACTTTAATATTTCCTTTTATCAATAATTAAAATATTTAGAACTAGGGTTTCCTTCTAGTTTTCAATTTTCTTTATTTCATAAATACAAAAAACATAAAAAAAAACAATTTATTTTCTTTTATTAAATAATTAATTAGCTTTTAATTCAATTTAATTTCAAAAGGGTCAAAACCCTCGGACGTTCAATTTTTATTCTTTTCGCACATTTATTTTCTTTTGAATATTATGTAACTGCTCAAGGATTGTAATAGTAATTAGGAATTTATTTACTTTCCGCATTTTTACCAAACGAGTCTTTGTATTTTGGCGATGTATAGACCCGCGCCTTGTAATAGCATAGTTTTATCTTTCCGCATTTAAATTCCCACACTCTTAAATTCTAAATTGCATGAAAGAATGTATGGCCAAATTAAAAACAAGCGTAGCTCACCATGCCATGATCAAAGATAAACTTAAACTGAAAATAACACACGAATTCACACACCACTTCTAGGGTACGCCTCACCTGTTGCCTTCGAAACGTGGTCGTCGAGTATAGGACGTTTTAGTAAGTCCTTATGTCCATGATCTAGTTGCCTCGAACAGGTCGCCTCGGGTTAAAAAAGGATCAAGGACATAAGGGTAGCTTCTAAGGTGCCCTACTGTTGCTCTGGTGACCACATTGTCCCTACAAACGAATCGACCCGAACACCTCCAACGGTGGTGCTACCTACCTCTCAATGGTGGGATGGCACTACCTTAAGGACATTTACACAGCCTAATTCCTTAGGATAGGTAGATGACTCATAGATACTTGCTCTCTAAAAAACAATCAAAATTCTTTTCACACCGACACTTTTCAAAAAAACTTTCAAAACAATTTTTCAAACACTCTTGAGGACTGATACAAGAGTTATTCCGAAATCTTTCAAAGAAACTTTTTCGAACCCACTCACAATTGAAAAGCAAACAAACATTTTGAAAACACAATGAGCAAGTATCTAAGAGCCCATGGATAACCATGGATAGAAAGGGTGCTAACACCTTCCCTTTCTATAAATCTACCTCCCGAACCGAGAAACGTTCTCATAAGGAATTTTGCTGTGCTTTTGTCCTGTCCATGTTGGAGAAAATAAAAGACGGTGGCGACTCTTGCTTACCACGACATTTCACGAAACCAGCTAAAAACAGTCAGTTCTAAATCCACCGATCACAGGAAGTTTTAAAGGTCGCCCTCTTGTCCAAAGATCATAGTTGCCTCGAAACGGTTGCCTCGGAAAAATGTTCAAAGACATTAGGGTTACCGCTAAGGCATCCTAACATTGCTTTAGTGACCACGTGTCCCTTAATCGAATTGACCCTTAAAAACTCCAACGACGATGCTACCTACTCATCAATAGTGGGATAGCATTGTCTAAAGGATATTAGCACAGATTGATTCCCTTTTCGAGTAGGTAGATGGTTCTTAAGTACTTGCTCTCTTCAAAACAAAATAAAAACTTTTCGCACTTACACCTTTCAAACAAAAACTTCTTTCAAACCCACAAACACAAAGAAAAGCAAATTTTTGAAAACACTTTGAGCAAGTACCTAGGAGCCCGTGGATAAACCACAGATAGAAAGGGTGCTAACACCTTCCCTTTCTATAATCTACCCCCCGGACCCGAGAAACATCTCGAAAAAGGAATTTTTCTGTGCTTTTTTCCTTTCCTTGTTGGATAAAATAAAAGACGGTGGCGACTCTTGCTTACCGCGACATTTTGCGAAAACAAACACAAAATGCGAACCAACATTCCAAAACCAGTCAGTTCTCTCCCACCGTATCACAGAACTGGCGACTCTGCTGGGGACATTATAAGTGGGGTGTACCTTAGGATTAGATCATTGTGTTTTCAATTGTTTGCTTTGTATGATTTATATTTATGGGCTTGTATCGGAATTACTATAGATCCTAACCTGGATCTGGGGGATACCCTTTAGGTAAGTAGAAATAAACTGCGAGGGAACTGTACGGCATAGACCGATACGGTTGAAGTAGTAGCTACGTTGGTGTGGCACTTTAAATTGTATCGATATCCCTTATGTTGGAACGAGGAGAATATGGGTCATCTAAGGGGTCATTAAGCACCAACTGACCTTAGAACCTTTAAATTGACCAACTTGGCCATAGAATAGTAGCAGTATGCTACACTCATTGAGACTAAACTCTCGCGATGATTCCGGCCGCAAGAAAAGGTTGCTAAACTGGAATTATGACCGATCGAGGGTAGTCAGTGATATTTAGATCCTCTAGAACCCGGTTACTATTTTTAGGACAGGTTTAAACCAACTGAACTGAAAGAGGGTAGTACCTAAGCTCCTTGCCAGCCTAAACTCTAAGGGCTCTCTGTGTGACTTGTGTGCCTTTACCATGTTTGTTGTTTGTGGATACTTGTGGTGTGCTTACTATCATGACATCATGACATCATAACATTGCATACATCTTGCATTGGACTAACCTATTTCATAGACAGGAGGGATTCATCTTTGTTCTGTTTTGTAGGTCATGATGCCCATGCGTAAGAATACCATCCGGATCAACTTTGTCCAGGTTCCCACTGTGCTCAAAGAGTTGGTTGCAAAGATGCCTGATACTACTTCCTTCCTCAGGAGACATGGTTACCTTCTCAGTTTGGTCACCTCCAAATTGGACAAGCAGATGATGAGTGTCCTAGTCCAGTTCTATGATCTGCTATACCATTGTTTTACTTTCCAGGACTACCAGTTGGTTCCCACCTTAGAAGAGTTCTCTAATATGCTCGGTATTTCTATTCTGGAGCAGACCCCGTTTACTGGTTGGGAGAAGATTCTTAGGCCGGAAGAGATTGCTTCAGCCCTTCATATGACCAAAGATGAGGTAATGGCAAATTGGGAGACTAGAAGTGGAGCAAAGGGCTTTCTGACTAAGTTTTTGGTTGGTAAGGCTAACTATTTCTGGGATAGTCTAGACTTCAAGGCATTCGAGGATATTCTGGCTCTTCTGATATATGGCTTGGTATTGTTTCCGAACTCTGACTCCTTTGTCAATGTGAATGCGGTAAAAATCTCCATCTCTCGTAATCCTGTACCACTCTCTTGGGTGACATCCTTCATCAGCTTTATGCTCGTACTGCCCAAAAGCGGGGAACCTTGATGTGATGTGCTCCATTATTAGCGAGGTGGTTTATTTCGCACCTCTCCAAATCAGTGCTGAAGAACAAAGAAGGCATGGGCTGGGCCTATAGGGTTATGTCTCTCTCACATAATGACATTATCTGGACTATCAAAGGTATGGACGAGGTGGCCGTTATTGATCGTTGTGGGGAATACCCCAATGTTCCACTGATAGGAACCCATGGAGGAATTTCTTACAACCCATGCTTGGCGTTACGTCAGTTTGGGAGAGCCAGAAGAGAAGGACCTCATGAGATGCTAATGCCTAGTATCATATTTTATTTTCAAGGGGATAGCGACGAGCAACGTCGCAGATTCATAAGGGCTTGGGATAGAGTTCACAGATTTGATCCACACGAGTTGGGTCCAAAGACTTCACTTCCGATGGAGCCATATCTCAGATGGGTCCGTATCCGTGCCCAAAAGCTGGGTATGCCATATGAAGCCGTCCTGCCTATCATTGTTGAAGTTGCTAATGAAGAGGGGGTTCTTCCTACTATCCTCCACCCTTACATGCCCACTGACATTGGGGCACTGAAAAGGTCTTGGATGCAGCTGAGAAAAGAACGGGATGCTTACCGAGAGAAGTTCAACGAGCAAGAATAGAAGATCCAAAGGTTGACTAGGCAGCTGGAGAACGAGCGGGTTCTCAATGAATATGTCTGCACCGATAAGAAGAGACAATGGGAGAACTGATTGTCCTTTGTTTATTTCCTTTCCAGTTCTCATTTACTTTTCAGTATTTCCATTCTTGTAACGCCTTAAGGGAAATTTGTTGAACAATTTGAATTTCGAAGTTTATCTAATAAAGTGTGTTTCCTCACTGGTTTACAAATTTGAATCTCCCAATTTTCTTTGAAATTATGTCATACACATTTCATCCCATGCACTTCATAACAGGTACCCATTACAGGTCTCTTATCTTCTTCGCTGTTTATTTCAGCACTCATCATGTCTGCTGAACCATCAACCGAGCAAGCCATCAAGGCCCTACAGGCCCAGAATGCCAAATTCCAAGAGTTGTTCATGAATCTAGCTAAGGGTCAGCAAGATCTGAAGACCCTGATTCTGAAAGAGAAGAAAAAGAAGAAGAAGAGGACAATCCTGTTTAACATGGGTCACAGGTTTGGAAACAGGCTACAGGATGAAGTTTATTTGACCACCTCATCTGGAGGGAAAGATAGTCAAGAAGAAAGGAGGGCTCCTAGCCCTGTGGTCTCCGACAACGAGACGGACTTCGACGAAGACCAATATCATCCTGTCGAGGATAGATACAAACAACTGGAAGACCGTTTGAGTGCGATGGAAGTTCAGAAAGTGCCTGGTCTGGACTTTGATGATCTAGTTCTATCATTTGGGGTGGTGATTCCCCACAAGTTCAAGGCACCAGCCTTTGCTAAGTATGACGGAGTTTCTTGTCCGAAGCTGCACCTCCGGTCATATGTAAGGAAGATTCAGCTGTACACCGCTGATAAGAACCTATGGATCCACTTCTTTCAAGATAGTCTCTCAGGGACTCATCTTGAATGGTTCTACCAGACAGAGCCAGTATCCACAGTTGGGAAGATTTGGCTACTTCTTTCTATAGGCAGTACCAATACAACTCCGACCTTGCTCCCACGCGTACCCAACTCCAGGGTATGTCAATGGGAACGGGTGAAGGATTCAAATATTATGCTCAGAAGTGGAGAGACCTCGCCGGAAGAGTACAACCACCCTTGGCTGATCGGGAGCTTGTGGATATGTTTCTGGGGACCCTGTCTGGTCCATTTTTCAACCATCTGATTAGAAGCTCTTCGTCTGGGTTTATGGAGCTAATTATGACCGGTGAGAGGATTGAGGCTGGTATTAAGGCTGGGAAGATACAGAAGGGTGCTTCATCAAGCACCAAGAAGAAGCCCTTTAAGAAAGAGTCCAATGTTATCTACAGTTCGAAAAGACAGAATAGACCTGAACACCGCCAAGCTGTTAATGCGGTTGTTATTTCAAAACCTGCTGGTGCTCCGAAGCACAACAATCAACAGAAGGACGAGAGACCTCGAAGTCAATTCACCCGTCTCAGCATGACTTTGTCTCAGATTCTGCCACAGTTGCTGAAGACCAATCTGGTGATTCCAAGGGAAACCCCGAAGAATCCTAATACAACATCACCGAAGTATAACCCTAATGTCTGTTGTGCTTATCACTCTGATAGCCCAGGGCATAATATAGATGATTGTTGGACTTTGAAGAATAAGATACAGGACTTAATTGATGCTAAGGAGATTGAGTTTGAGGCGCCCGAAAGGCCTAATGTGGTGACTACTCCTATGCCCAAGCATGGAGTGAATGTTATAGATGAAGACTCGTTTGTGGTTTCTGTGAACGACATTGTTACCCCTTTGATGACTGTTAATAAGAACCTTTTGCTAGCCGGTTTATTTCCGGGCTTTGGCGAAGATTGCCGTATGTGTTCTGTTTTACCTACCAGTTGCCACCTTTTAAAATCAGGTGTCCAACGCCTGATGGATAGTAAAGAAATTCTGTTTGAGAAGACTGTTGCTCCTCTAGTTCATACTGAATAAGTTGCCATTATTACCATTTTTTACAATTCTTCCAAGGCTCCCTCGAGGAAGCCTATTAGAATTACATCTGTTCCAAGAATCGCACCTGTGATCATCACTGTTCCGGGGCCTGTCCCCTATACCTCTAATAAAGCTGTCCCTTGGCACTATGGGGCTGATGTTTATTTTCATGGAGTTAAGCAAGAGTTGGATGCTGATACTGACATCAGCAATATTGTTGGACCTACTAAAGTCACCCGCAGCGGAAGACTTTTCTCACCTGATATCTCTCCACCAACTTCCCGAAAACCCGTTGTTATTACACCTGCCAGTGTACCTGCTACTATTCATGTTCAAGTTCTTATTCTTACCCCTGTCGCCGAGTCATCTAATGCTCAAGGCAAAGGGACCACTGACGAGCCATCCCGGACGGAGGCACCAAAGACGATTAGTGTTGAAGCTTCTAAACAAGAGATGGAAGAGATTCTGAAAATTATCAAAAAGAGTGACTACAATGTATTTGAACAGTTGGGGAAAACCCCGTCCAAGATTTCTATGTTGTCACTGTTGCTATGCTCAGAATCCTATGTCAAGGCTCTGATTACCTTCTTGAAGACTGCCCACGTACCACAAGAGACATCAGTTGATCAGTTTACATATTGCATGGCCAATTTGACTGCTGATAATGGGTTGGGTTTCTCTGACGCCGACTTGACTGCTAAGGGGAAGAATCACAACGATGCCCTGCATGTCTCCATTGAATGCAGGGGCACTACTCTTGCTCATGTATTAGTGATACTAGTTCCTCATTGAACGTCTTTCCTAAGAAAGCTCTAGATCGGTTGGACTGTGAAGGGTTGGAGCTGAAACCAAGCAACATCGTTGCCAGGGCCTTTGATGGGTCTAAGAGAATGGTGCATGGAGAAGTTGATATTCCGATTAAGGTTGGTTCTCAGGTTTTCAATTCTACATTCTATGTGATGGACATTCGGCCATCTTATTCTTGTTTGCTGGTTCGTCCATGGATCCACAAAGCTGGGGCCTTAACCTCAACACTCCACCAGAAGCTGAAGTACCCGGTCAAAGGGAAGATTGTGACAGTACAAGGAGAGGAAGAGTACATGGTGAGTCACCTTAACTCTTTCCGATATGTAGAGATGGATGGGGAGTTCGTTGATACCCCATTCCAGCATTTTGAAGAGGTTCCCCAGACATTGGCGTCAGCTGAGACTGTTGTTGAAGATTCTCCTATGAAGATGGCTTCCTTTAAGGATGCTCGGGCTGTTGTCGAGAAAGGTGGGTGTGCAAATTAGGGCCGACTCCCTGATTTTACACAGAAGACTAACAAGTTTGGTTTGGGTTTCACTGCAGAAGCTCAAAGGGCTGTTCAAAATGCATGGATTGGAAGACCTCCCGTGTTCATCAGCAACTCGGGAGTGAATGCCATTGAAGACAATGTGGAAGAGTCTGAGTTCGACAGTTGGATCTATCCTACGACCGACTGTGGACCAAGCAACTGGACAGCAAAGAACTTCATCCCAATTTCTTTTGTTACCCAGTAATGAAACTTTTTGTTTTGAATATGTAACAGACAATGTTTTAAACTTTATGGCCCGGTGTCTTACCCGGGGCACCGTGGTTTCATTTGTGAGGGCTTTATGTGTGTCATTTTCATATATCATTAATAAAAGCATTGGACATTTTCTTGCATTTCAAATTTTGCGCTCCTTGTTTTTCTTTATTATATATTACAAAACAGCTATTTTACACACACTCACATAGACAGGTCTACATCCACTCTGGATCTCACTGGTAACGACTCTGCTACTGCCAGTTATGACTTCGAAAATCCGATCAACATAGCCGAAGACGAAGGTGAAGATGATTGTGAAGTTCCTGGTGAACTTGCAAGACTGTTACTTCAGGAAGAGAGGGTTATTCAGCCGCACGAAGAGCCGGTAGAATCCGTGAATCTGAGTATAGAGGCAGACAAGAAAGAAGTAAAGATCGGTGCCAATCTGGAAGCTAGTGTGAAGCGACGGTTGATTCAGATGCTGCATGACTATGTTGAGATCTTTGCCTGGTCTTACGAAGATATGCCTGGGTTGGATACCGATATTGTGGTTCACCGCCTGCCTACCAAGGAAGATTGTCCTCCAATGAAACAGAAGGTCCGCCGAATGCGCCCAGAGATGTCTGAGAAAATCAAGGCTGAAGTTATGAAACAGTTCGACGCCGGTTTTCTAGCAGTTACTTCTTACCCACAGTGGGTGGCCAACGTGGTTCCTGTACCGAAGAAGGATGGTAACATTCGGATGTGTGTCGACTACAGGGATCTGAACAGGGCAAGCCCCAAGGATGACTTCCCTCTACCTCATATTGATGTTCTGGTTGACAACACCGCTCAGCACAAGGTATTCTCCTTTATGGATGGTTTCTTCGGTTATAATCAGATAAAAATGGCTCCTGAAGACAGGGAGAAGACAACCTTTGTTACTCAGTGGGGTACCTTTTGCTACAAGGTCATGCCCTTTGGATTGAAGAATGTTGGGGCAACGTATCCGCGTGCCATGGTTGCTTTGTTTCATGACATGATCCATCATGAGATTGAAGTATACGTCGACGATATGATTGCAAGGTCCCAGACTGAGGAAGAGCACCTTGACCATCTGCAGAAGCTGTTTGACAGGCTGAAGTTGTACAAGCTGAGGTTAAACCCGAACAAGTGCACCTTCAGGGTGAGATCTGGTAAGCTGTTGGGTTTCTTCGTAAGCGACAAAGGTATTCAAGTGGATCCTGCAAAGGTGAAAGCCATACAGGAAATGCCAGCTCCCAGAACAAAAATAGAAGTCAGAGGTTTTCTGGGACGTCTGAACTACATTGCCCGATTTATCTCGCACCTGACTGCTACTTGTGAGCCAATCTTCAAGCTACTGAAGAAAGACCAAGTAGTACGTTGGAACGATGAATGCCAGGCTGCTTTCGAAAGAATCAAAGAGTATCTCCAAGAGCCACCTATTCTAATGCCACCAGTTGAAGGGAGACCATTGATCTTATACTTGACAATACTCGACAACTCAATAGGGTGTGTGCTGGGTCAACATGACGAGTCTGGCCGAAAAGAGCATGTAATTTACTACCTTAGCAAAAAGTTTACCGACTGTGAGACCCGATACTCACTGCTCGAGAAAACTTGCTGCGCTTTGGCATGGGCTGCTCGCCGGCTGAGACAATATATGTTGACTCACACTACTCTATTGATATCAAAGATGGATCCCATTAAGTATATCTTCGAGAAGCCTGCCTTGTCCGAAAGAATAGCAAGATGGAAGATGATCTTGACTGAGTATGACATCCAGTACACGACTCAAAAGGCAATTAAGGGAAGTGTGTTGGCAGAACATTTGGCACATCAGGCAGTGGATGATTACCAGTCTATGAACTTTGAATCTTCGGACGAGAATATCATGTTGATAACTGATTGTGAGACACCTGGACCGGATGAAGGACCTGAGGAAGGATCCCGATGGTCTATGTACTTTGCTGGAGCTTCGAACGCTTTGGGTAATGGCATTGGCACCGTGATCATATCTCTTAAAGGCTCTCATACTCCGTTCACCGCCCGACTATGTTTCAACTGCACCAACAATATGGCGGAGTATGAAGCATGCATCATGGGACTTCGAGCAGCAATTGACCTAAGGATTAAGTTCCTGAGTTTCTTCGGAGATTCCGCTCTCGTGATCAGTCAGATCAAAGGTGAGTGGGATACGAAACACCCAAATCTTATCCCTTACAAGGAGTATGTATTGACGTTGCTTCCCCATTTTGAGGAAATAACCTTTGAACACTTCCCTAGAGAGGAGAATCAGTTGGCGGACACGCTGGCTACGATGTCTTCTATGTTCAAGGTCAATTGGGACAACGAGGCTCCCCGGATTATCATTGAAATATTGGACGAACTTGCACATTGCTGTGACATTGAGACTGAAGAGGTAACAGAAAAGCCCTGGTGTCATGAGGTGAAGAGGTACCTTGAGGCTCAGGAATACCCCGAGGGTGCATCTGTAAATGACAAGAAGTTTCTAAGGAGGTTTGCAGTGAAATTCTTCATTAGCAATGACATCGTTTACAAGCGTAACCATGATTCAACCTTACTGCGTTGTATGGATAAGAATGAAGCAGAAAAGATCATGGCAGAGTTGCATGAAGGTACTTTCGGAACTCACTCCAGTGGACACACCATGGCAAAGAAAATCCTTCGGGCAGGATATTATTGGTCCACAATGGAAGCTGATTGTTATCAGCATTCTCGGACATGTCACAAGTGCCAAGTCTATGCTGATAAGGTGCATATACCTCCAGTTCCTCTGAACATCTTGACATCTCCTTGGCCTTTTGCAATGTGGGGCATTGATATGATCGGCGAGATCAGACCTACGGCATCCAACAGGCATCGTTTCATCCTGGTAGCTATTGATTACTTTATGAAGTGGGTTGAAGCAGCTTCCTTTGCTACTGTAACCAAGAACGTAGTGGCACGGTTCATTCGGCACAACCTGATCTGTCGATATGGTGTACCAGAGAGGATCATTACGGACAATGGTACCAATCTCAACAACAAGATGATCACCGAGCTCTGCGAGCAATTCAAGATACAGCATCACAACTCTTCTCCCTACCGGTAGAAGACGAATGAGGCTGTTGAAGCGGCTAATAAGAACATTAAGAAGATTGTGCAGAAGATGACGGTGACATACAAAGATTGGCACGAGATGTTACCATTTGCTCTCCATGGGTACCGTACCTCAGCGCGAACATCAACAAGGGAAACACCCTATTCCTTGGTATATGGTATGGAGCCAGTCTTACCCATTGAAGTCCAGATACCCTCTCTTCGGATCATGAAGGATGCAGGTTTGAGTGAAGACGATTGGATTCAGACTTACTGCTATCTGTCATGGTCAGACGTACCAAAAACGGATGATCAAGGCATTCAACAAGAAAGTCAGATGACAAGAGTATCAAGTTGGGGATCTGGTAATCAAGCGCATTATCTTACCTCAAGGTGATCCCAGGGGAAAATGGACCCCTACTTACGAAGGGCCATTTGTGGTTAAGAATATTTTCTCAGGAGGAGCTATGATTCTAACCACCATGAACGGTGACGACCTTCCTCACCCCGTCAATGCAGACATAGTGAAAAGATACTACGCATAATCAAAGACCCGCTAGGTTGACTGGCCTAGGCAAAAATAAGGGCTTCCCGGCGAACCAAAAGGGTTCAGTCAAAAATAAGGGATGAAAATGGAAACATCTGTACACCCGGCAAGTCGAAAACCTGAAAAGGCGGCTTGAGCAAAAAAGGGTATCCCGGTGGACTGAAAACCTGAAAGGGCGGTCCAGGAAAAAATTAGGGATCAAAGCGTGACACTATGTCTCATTGGATCACCTTGCATCCAGACTTCGGTATCAACTATTAAGCTCGGATGGCACTAATTAATCTGATTCATCTTCAACTAGTAGCAAAGTGATGAGATGCTCGAGGACATAAGGGCAATAACAGAGTTGGAACCCAATGGGATTATTCACATAGATGTTTTTTTTCCACGAATTGTGTAAATTCTATTATTCGGCGATGTTCTCTTACTAGGACGTCAGCCTCTTGTACAAAAACGCCTATTTACAGGCCAAACTTCAAAATCAATACAAATTCATTTTCAAAGAAATTTCAAACTGTTTTTCCTTTATCTGTTTTTGTTTTGCAAAGAACGTCCAATGTTCATTTTTGATATATGCATTTGACATTGATTGCTGCTCATAAATACTTACATACGAAACAAAAAAACGATTATGAGTAACATCAGAAACAGGGGCAATAAAAATTGTCCAAACTGTACAGTTGCTCTGTCCACCAGGTACAAAAGAAGATCCAGCTGAAGAATATGGCTAAGATACTTTCACTCCCCGCAAAGTAAGGCAGTAATGGTAGCTCTCCCAGTTGATACTTGCAACTATGAATGAATCAGCAATGCTCTCTCCCCAAGCAGAGTTGATCTACCATCAGCACTAAAAAGGCTTGATATCCCCGACAGTCTTAATATTCCCTGGCAGAGTATAAGAATTTTCTCCGGCAGAATACAATATACCCCCAGTGGAGTCAATATTTCCCCAGCACGATCTGAAAAAAAGCTTCCCCAACAGAGTGGAATCATCATCCCCAGTAGACTCTAGAAGTTTATCCCCAGCGGAGTACAAAAATAAATCTCCCCAGCCGAGTTCAAAGGATCATTCCCAACGAAACGCAGAGGTTATCCCCACAAGAGTCTAACAAGAATATCCCCGACAAGTCACAACTGAAAGAGCATCCCCCAGCGAAGTTCTTTCCTTTCACAAACAGGAATTCAATCCTCAACAGACTCAGTATCACCAGCAATGGTAATCCATCCCCAACGGATTTTATCAGTGGAATCCTCAAATAGAGTATCTCTTCCCCACAGAGTAATCTCCTCATCAGTTATTCACCAAACGGAGTCATCCTCTCCTGCAGGTTTATTACTTTCGTTCATCGTCCCCAGCAGAAACGAAGATTTCAACTCTACTCTCCAGCAGCTATCCGGGATTTATTTTCCCCAGCTAAAACATTACATTTCCATACATCATGATACATGCATAAACGCATCATACCATACAATCTCATTTATGTTGAGAACATCATTGCTTGATCCATATCATGCATTGCATACGACTGACCTTTACCTTTCAGGAAAGATGCAGTAAAATTCTCAACTATGTGGAAGACCTTCTCTGGTCCAGTTAAATTGATTCCTAAAGATTTTTCTGATGCCGATCCAGTTGAAGTTATTCCAAGACCTTCTCTGGTCCAGTTAAATCGATTCCTAAAGATTTTTCTGATGCCGATCCAGTCAAAGTTAATCCAAGACCTTGTCTGGTCCAATTAAATCGATTCCTAAAGATTTTTCTGATGCCGATCCAGTCAAAGTCATTCCAAGACCTTCTCTGGTCCAGTTAAATTGATTCCTAAATATTTTTCTGATGCCGATCCAGTTGAAGTTAATCCAAGACCTTCTCTAGTCCAGTTAAATTGACTCCTAAAGATTTTTCTGGTGTCGATCCAGTCAAAGTTAATCCAAGACCTTCTCTGGTCCAGTTAAATCGATTCCTAAAGATTTTTCTGATGTCGATCCATTTGAAGTTATTCCAAGACCTTGTCTGGTCCAGTTAAATCGATTCCTAAAGATTTTTCTGATGCCGATCCAGTCAAATTTAATCCAAGACCTTCTCTGGTCCAGCTAAATCGATTCCTAAAGATTTTTCTGATGCCGATCCAGTTGAAGTTATTCCAAGACCTTCTCTGGTCCAGTTAAATCGATTCATAAAGATTTTTCTGATGTCGATCCAGTTGAAGTTATTCCAAGACCTTGTCTGGTCCAGTTAAATCGATTCCTAAATATTTTTCTGATGTCGATCCAGTCAAATTCATTCCAAGACCTTCTCTGGTCCAGTTAAATCGATTCCTAAAGATTTTTCTGATGCCGATCTAGTTGAAGTTAATCCAAGACCTTCTCTGGTCCAGTTAAATCGATTCCTAAAGATTTTTCTGGTGTCGATCCAGTTGAAGTTATTCCAAGACCTTGTCTGGTCCAGTTAAATCGATTCCTAAAGATTTTTCTGATGCCGATCCAGTCAAAGTTATTCCAAGATTTTCTCTGGTCCAGTTAAATCGATTCCTAAATATTTTTCGGATGCCAATCCAGTTGAAGTTATCCCAAGACCTTGTTTGGTCCAATTAAATCGATTCCTAAAGGTTTTTCTGATGCCGATCCAGTCAAAGTTAATCCAAGACCTTCTCTGGTCCAGTTAAATCGATTCCTAAAGATTTTTCTGATGCCGATCTAGTTGAAGTTATCCCAAGACCTTGTCTGGTCCAGTTAAATTGATTCCTAAATATTTTTCTGATGCCGATCCAGTTGAAGTTATCCCAAGACTCTTGTCTGGTCCAGTTAAATCGATTCTTAAAGATTTTTCTGATGCCGATCCAGTCAAGGTTAATCCAAGACCTCCTCTGGTTCAGTCAGATCGCCAATAAGATCTCCCTGATTCGTATTCCAGTTGAAGTTTAGACCATCTATCAAAAGCCTCCAAATGGCATCTATAAGCCCATTCCCGACATCACAATGTTGATACCACTTCATGCGAGTGCAAATTTCTGGGCACTCTAGTGTTCAATCATCTTCCACCTTCGGATCACGAAAGGCCCGAAAGCCAATCTATATCCTCAGGTTTAAGAAAATTGAACAGGGGCAGATGTTGTACCCCAAAATTTTCCCTCTCATATTTCTCAAGGCATTGCAAGAATAATCTCCAAGTTGCTCAAGATTGCTCAAGAGTTGGACAGTCAAATCATCTCCTAAGGCAGTCAATCTCAAATTAGGGTTTTGGGTTGAATCAATGTCCTTGAATCCAAATGACCTCAATTGCTCCCCAATGTCCTAATATGTTCTCAAGTTCATCCATGTCAAATTTCAAGCCTTGCAGAGGAAGTTTGGTCAGTCAGTTGCTCAAGAGGTCCAAAAATCGACTATGTTAGGGCAAAAGTCAACTGTGGCCTACAAACAGTCAAACTTCAAGTTTTTTTGTCAACATTCTCATTTTGAAGGATATTTCATCATTTTATCAAGGGTTGATCATGATTCATCAAGGATTGCTCAAAATTCATCAAGACTCAAAAGTTGCTAAATTAGGGTTTTGCAAGAAAAGTTAACTCAACTTTGACCAAGCATAACTTTCTCATACTTTATGAGAAATGACCCATCCAAAGCTAATTTTGAATAGGATGCAATTTCCTACAATCCATCTTCATACCCTAAGATCAGAAAATGCACTCACAAGAAGTTATAAATTTGGACATTATAGGTCATTTTTGAAAGTCAACAAAAACACCTTTTTTGTCAAAGCTTATAACTTGAGAATGGAATATCAAATTGAGATGATACCAAAAGGGTTGGTTATATGACATCTCAAGATTTCTAAAAAATCCAAGAACACTTCCAAAAGTTCAAAATTGAAGAAGTTATGCATTGTTGAAGTTGGGCATTTTTGCAAAATTGCCAAAAGTCAACTATCCCCAAAACTTCAAATTTTGTCAAATGGGCCCATTCTTTTCCACTTGATTTGGTCTTGTCACACTACACACGTGACCTAGCTTCATCCTTATGTCCATTTATCAATGTTTCTATTTTATTCGATTTTTTTATTGAATTAATTCATTTTAAATCAATTTAAATCAAATAAAATCCAAATATTGATTTCTTAGGATCTTTTTGATTATTGTAGGTCTTAATTATCATCATGGACATGATCAAATCCGTATCAAGCCATGTCATGAACAAAATATTGGATTTTGGATAATGTTGGAAGGTTTTCAATGGAGGATCAAATCAAATCCTAAAACATCAATGCACAAAGATTCAAGACCTATTATTTGACCTAATCCAATGCTGCATAGATATAGAAGAAAAAGGCACACCAGTTTAAGGTTGGAGGCTGCAAAATCACAAGAACCAAACTTGAGAAAAACTTTAAAAAGCTTGAAACTGAAATCCTTCTTGGAGGCCAATTCAGAACCAAAACTCAACGTGGATCAATTGCTGGACGTTCACTGAGTCAGTAGAAATCAAAAGAAAGTTCCCAGACCCTCTCAAACGCGCTGTAAGTGATACACGACCTCCCTTTGAACTTGCTTTTGTGTTTCAAGATTTACGCATCATTACAAGAAACTAATGGCATATTTGCAATCACCAAACAATTTCTATGCTTTCCATATTATTTGATTGCATTTATCTGTTCTATAATCCAAAGCGCCATTGTAGGGTTTCCTAGGTCTGTTTTAGGGGTTTTTGATGCAGGTGAAATTAGGCTTATTAATGGACATGGTTGAGACCGGGATGAAGAGACGAGTTCATCCATGGAATCACCTTTCATTTAAATGGCCTGAGAAGGATTATTGAATCAACCTACGCCTTTTGCTGCGGATTCAAATCCGCAGGTAATCTCTGTATAAATCCAAGGACAGGGACGACAATGTGTCCCCATCCAATTGCTCCATTCAAATTTTCGCGCTTTATTTTTTTATTCCAGCATAATTACGCGTTTTTGTATATTATCTTTAATGCATATTCCACTAACAATTAAAAGGCATTGGATCAGTGGTGAAGGTGTTAGTGTAAAGTCTTACAGGACCTGGGTTTGAATCCCAGGTCCCCCCACATATTTGTTATTATTTTCTTTCAGATGTTCTAGCGCGTCTCATGCCTTGCAGTGCACCATGGTCTCTCATCTAATCACTTGCCAGATGGCCCCAGGCCAGATCTGGTGGTCCAGTCTGAATGCCTACCATGAGCCAAAGTCAACGCGTGTGCATGGAACTCCAGAAGGTCAATACAGGCCAACGTTAATGGGCCTTGAAAGTTGCTATTCTCCCATCCAAATCAGGCCCAAAACCCCCTTGGTTATTTCTTTTTCTTTCTTTTCATTTTATTTATTTATTTGTTTTATTAATTATTTCTATTGTTTAAACTAACCAATTAATCTTTTTCTTAATAAAATCAAAAACCAAAAAATATATTTTATTTATTAAAATTAAATTCAGCACTTTATTTTTGTAAATAAATATTAATTCAATTAATTTAGTTTTAATTAGAAATAACTTTAATATTTTTTTTGCAATAATTAAAATTAATTTAGACGATTAAGTTTTTATTAACTTTGATCAAATTTATTTTATTTCCTTAAATGTCAAAAACTCCAAAAAATATTTTTTATTAATTAATTAATTAATGTATTTAATTGTTAACTTAATTTAATTTCTTTTAATCCAAAAATAACCAAAAAAATCACTTTCTTTCAAAAAGGGTCAAAACCCTAAAAACTCGCCCGATTTAATTTCCCGCACGCGATTCATTTTATCATATTATTGTATCTGTTTCCCGGAATGTAATAGTTTAATAGGACTTTAAATATTTTATCGCTTTATTTACTTTCCGCATTTTAATTTCAAGGGTTGTTTTTGGCGATGTAAATACCCGACGCCTTGTAATAGTTTAGTTTTGATTTCCGCAACTTATAAACTGTTAGATGTTTGATAATAGGGAATGCATGACAAGATTAATCGTTCAAAACCTAAAATCCACATAGATAACCATTGACATGTACAAAGATAAAATTAACCGAAACAACACACTCGCACATGCGCACTCTTAGGGTACACCTCACTTGGTTGCCTTCGAACGTGGTCATTGAGTATAGGAAGTTTTAGAGGTCGCCCTTTTATCCAAAGATCATAGTTGCCTTGAAACGGTTGCCTCGGAAAAATGATCTAAGACATTAGGGTTACCGCTAAGGCATCCTAACATTACTTTAGTGACCACATGTCCCTTAATCGAATTGACCCTTAAAAACTCCAACGACGATGCTACCTACTCATCAATAGTGGGATAGCATTGTCTAAAGGACATTAGCACAGATTGATTCCCTTTTCGAGTAGGTAGATGGTTCTTAAGTACTTTCTCTCTTCAAAACAAAATAAAAACTTTTCGCACTTACACCTTTCAAACAAAAACTTCTTTCAAACCCACAAACACAAAGAAAAGCAAATTTTTGAAAACACTTTGAGCAAGTATCTAAGAGCCCATGGATAAACCACAGATAGAAAGGGTGCTAACACCTTTCCTTTCTATAATCTACCCCCCGGATCCGAGAAACATCTCGAAAAAGGAATTTTTCTGTGCTTTTTTCCTTTCCTTGTTGGATAAAATAAAAGACGGTGGCGACTCTTGCTTACCGCGACATTTTGCGAAAACAAACGCAAAATGCGAACCAGCATTCCAAAAACAGTCAGTTCTCTCCCACCGTATCACAAAAGGCTTATAGCTTTTTAATCGAGAGTCGAATATCACGTAAAGGAAGCAAGAAAATAGTTTAAAAAAATGTCAATGAAATTATTCAAGACAAACATATGCGATGCATTAATGGGAAAACTAAAGTTCGACATAACAGTAATTGTTTGAACAACAAATGAAATTACAAATGAAAAATAAAAAATGAACTCGACGTTCTCAATGATTTGGCCTAGGAGCAGTGACCACTTTGTCAGTCTTTGGAGGGTCGAATTCAATCTCTTTGGCGTTAATCATATCCTGAATTTTGTTCTTCAGAGCCCAGCAGCTATTTATATCATGTCCAGGACTATCAGAATGGTATGCACACCTTTCGTCGGGGTGGTAACTAGGAGCAGAAGTATTGGGATTTCGCAGAGGAGCCTTTAATGTAACCAATCCTGCTTTCAACATGTGTTATAACGCTTGAGATAATGACATGTTGATTCTGGTGAATTGTCTCTTAGGCGTGACCTCTTTACGCTGATTCTCCTGTGTTTGTTGGCGAAGTTGTGGTTGGGCTTGCGATGTAGCAGTAATTTGGAAAACTCCAACTTTCTGTCCCATCAGGGTTTAATGAATGACTTGATCCTCAGCCTCGACTGTTGTGATATGATGGGAAAGAGCTGACTGTTTTTGGAATGCTGGTTCGCGTTTTGCGTTTGTTTTCGCAAAATGTCGCGGTAAGCAAGAGTCGCCACCGACTTTTATTTTATCCAACAAGGAAAGGAAAAAAGCACAGAAAAATACCTTTTTTGAGATATTTCTCGGGTCCGGGGGGTAGATTATAGAAAGGGAAGGTGTTAGCACCCTTTCTATCTGTGGTTATCCACGGGCTCTTAGGTACTTTCTCAAATCGTTTTCAAAATTTGCTTTTCATTGTGTTTGTGGGTTTGAAAAGAGTTTTTGTTCGAAAGGTGTAAGTGTAAAAAGTTTTGTTTTGTTTTGGAAAGAGAAAGTACTTAAGAACCATCTACCTACTCGAAAAAGGAAACGTTTTATGCTAATGTCCTTTAGACAATGCTATCCCACTATTGATGAGTAGGTAGCACCGTCGTTGGAGTTTTAAGGGTCAATTCGAATTAAGGGACGTATGGTCACTAAAGCAATGTTAGGACGCCTTAGCGGTAACCCTAATGTCTTAGATCATTTTTCCGAGGCAACCGTTTCGAGGCAACTATGATCTTTGGACAAGAGGGCGACCTCTAAAACTTCCTATACTCAATGACCACGTTCAAAGGCAACCAAGTGAGGTGTACCCTAAGAGTGCGCATGTGCAAGTGTGTTGTTTCGGTTAATTTTATCTTTGTACATGTCATGGGTGAGCTATGTTGATTTTAAGTTCATACATTCGATCTTGTCATGCATTCCATATTATCAAACATCTAATAGTTTATGAGTTGCGGAAATTAAATTTGCGGAAATTAAATCAAAACTATTACAAGGCGTCAGGTATTTACATCGCCAAAAACAACCCTTGAAATTAAAATGCGGAAAAGTAAATAAAGCGATAAATAAATTAAATAGTCCTAATTAAAGCTATTACATTTCGGGAAACAATTACATCAATATGGTAAAATAGATCGCGTGCGGGAAAATTAAATCGGGCACATTTTTTAGGGTTTTGACCCCTTTTGAAAGAAAGTGATTTTTTTGTTATTTTGGGATTAAAAAGAAGTTAGATCTAAGTTAATAATTGAATTAATAAACTAATTAATTAATTAAAATATTTTTGGGTTTTTGATATTTAAAGAAACAAAATAAATTTGATTAAAGTTAATAAAAACCTAATTTTCTACATTTATTTTAAATATTGCAAAAATATTAAAGTTATACCTAATTAAAAACTAAATTAATTAATTTAATATTTATTTACAAAAATAAAATGATGAATCTAATTTTAATAAATAAAATATATTTTTTTGGTTTTTTGATTTTTTATGAGAAAAAGATTTTAATTGGTTAGTTTAAATAATAAAAATTATTAATCAAATAATTTAATAAAATAAATAAAAGAAATAGAAAGAAAAAAGAAATAACCCAGGGGGGTTCAAGCCCAAGTTGGAGGTGAGAATTGCAATTCTTTGGCCCAAAAGGCACAGGCCTGTATTGACTTTCCATGATTCCACGTGCATTGGTTGACTAGGGCGTATGATGGACTTTCACTCTGAGCCACCAGATCAGGCCTGGGGCCATCTGGCAGATGATTAGGTGAGGCTGCATGATGAACCACAACTCCTGGAACGCATTGGATTTCCTGAAGAAAAATAAAAATATGCAATATGGTGGACCTGGGATTCGAACCCAGGTCCTGCAAGCCTTTGAACAACACGTCTACCACTGCGCAACTGCTTTCCATTCGTTATTATAATAAACAACAATTAATATATGGAGAAAACAACTAATATGCCAGAAATTATAAAAATGCGCGCCAGATGTTTAAATGGGCCAATTGGACATGGACACGTCTTCGTCTTCTCCACTGAACTCTGGTTATTTTTACCTGCGGATTTACATCCACAGCTAAATCCCTAGGTTGATCCTAAAAACCGTTCTAGGCCATGAAAACTCAAGCCACGACCATAATCATGCTCGTCTCTTCCTCCTGAACACATCTATATCCATTAATAGCCTTGATTTTACCTGTAGAGAAAATGCCCAAAAACGAATACCAAGAACCCTAGAATCATCTAGGGGTTACAGGCTATGAAAACACAATCAAATAATGCCAAAAGTTTCTAAATGGAACGATAAACCTGAACATGTAAAGATTTTACCAAGAAAGTGCAAGAATATGAGTATGCGATTTCAAATGCAGAGCGGTTTTCAAGGAGACTTATAGCGCGATTGAGGATGTGAATGGCCTTGCTTTTGATTGCTATAGACTCAGTGGATGTCCAGCAAGAGAGTAGTGTTGAGATTTTGCTTTGAATCGACCTCTAAAACAGATTTCAGTTTCAAGTTTTTTTCAAGTTTTTCTCAAGTTTGGTTTTGGTGATTATGCAGCCTCTAGCCCTCCAATTCGTGCCTCCTGCCTTGTATATGTATAATGCATTGTATTAGGTCAAATATTTGGACTTGAATCTTTGCCAATCAATGCTTGGAGATATGATTTGATCTTCCATGAAAAAGCTTCCAAATTTGCCCAAAAACCATCTTTTTGTTCATGATATGGTGAGATACGAGTTTGATCATGTCCATGATGACAATTAAGGCATGTATCAATCAAAAAGATACCAAGTTATCAATATTTAGATTTTATTTGGATTTAAATTGATTTAAAATGAATTAATTCAATAAAAATTAAATAAAATAGAAAAATTAATGAATGGACATAAGACTGAAGATAGGACACGTGTGTAGTGTGACAAGATCAAATCAAGTGGAAAAAAGTGGGCCCATTTGACAAAATTTGAAGTTTTGGGGATAGTTGACTTTTGGCAATTTTGGAAAAATGCCCAACTTCAACAATGCATAACTTCTTCAATTTTGAACTTTTGTAAGTTTTCTTGGACTTTTTAGAAACCTTGAGATGTCCTTTAACCAAAAAGTTTGGTCTCATCTAAATTTGATATTCCATATTCAAGTTATAAGCTTTGGCAAAAAAGGTGTTTTTGTTGACTTTCAAAAATGACCTATAATATCCAAATTTGTAACTTTTTGTGAGTGCATTTCTTGATCTTGGGGTGTGAAGATGGATTATAGGAAATTGCATCCTCTTCAAAATGAGCTTTGGATGTGTCATTTATAATAAAGTATGAGAAAGTTATGCTTGGTCAAAGTTGAGTTGACTTTTCCTACAAAACCCTAATTTAGCAACTTTTGAGTCTTGATGAATTTTGAGCAATCCTTGATGAGTCATGATCAACCCTTGACCAAATGATGAAATATACTTCAAAATGAGAATGTTGACAAAAAATCTTGAAGTTTGACTATTTGTAGGTCACAGTTGACTTTTGCCCTAGCACATTCGATTTTTGGACCTCTTGAGCAATTGACTGACCAAACTTCCTCTGCAAGGCTTGAAATTTGACATGGATGACCTTGAGAACATATTAGGATATTTGGTAGCACTTGAGGTCATTTGGATGCAAGGACCTTGATGCAACACAAAACCCTAATTTGAGACTGACTGCCTTAGGAGATGATTTGATTGTCCAACTCTTGAGCAATCTTGAGCAACTTGGAGATTATTCTTGCAATGTCTTGAGAAATATGGGAGGGAAAATTTTGGGGGTACAACAGTTTCCCCTGTTCAATATTTTTAAACCTGAGGATATAGATTGGCTTTCGGGCCTTTCGTGATCCGAAGGTGGAAGATGATTGGACACTAGAGTGCCCAGAAATTTGCACTCACATGACATGGTATCAGCATTGTGATGTCGGGAATGGGCTTATAGAGGCCATTTGGAGACTGTTGGTAGGTGGTCTGAACTTCAACGGGATCGGTCATCAGAAAAATCTTTAGGAATCGATTTAACTAGACCAGAGGAGGTTTTGTCTTCTTTGACATGATTGGCATCAGAAAAATCTTTAGGAATCGATTTAACTGGACCAGATGGGGTTTTGTCTTCTTTGAATTGATTGGCATCCGAAAAATCTTTAGGAATCGATTTAACTGGACCAGAGGGGGTTTTTTCTTCTTTGACTGGGTTGGCATCAGAAAAATCTTTAGGAATCGATTTAACTGGCCTTGTCTCATTTGACTGGGTTCGCCTCAGAAAAATCTTTAGGAATCGATTTAACTGGTTTTTTCTTATTTGACTGGATTGGCCTCAGAAAAACCTTTAGGAATCGATTTAACTGGTCTTGTCTCCTTTGACTGGATTGGCCTCAGAAAAATCTTTAGGAATCGATTTAATTGGTCTTGTCTCCTTTGACTGAATTAGCATCAGAAAAATCTTTAGGAATCGATTTAACTGGTCATGTCTCTTTTGACTGAATTAGCATCAGAAAAATCTTTAGGAATCGATTTAACTTGTCATGTCTCTTTTGACTGGATTGGCATCAGAAAAATCTTTAGGAATCGATTTAACTGGTCATGTCTCCTTTGACTGAATTGGCAACAGAAAAATCTTTAGGAATCGATTTAACTGGTGATGTCTCCTTTAACTGAATTAGCATCAGAAAAATCTTTAGGAGTCGATTTAACTGGCCTTGTCTCCTTTGACATAGCTGAGAACTTTAACTGCATCTTTCATGAAAGGTAAAGGTCAGTCATATGCAGTGCATGAGATGGATCAAGCAATGATGTTCTCAACATAAATGAGATTGTATTATATGATGTGTATATGCATGTATCATGATGTATGGAAATGTAATGTTTTAGTTGGGGAAAATAAATCCCGGAGCTGCTGGAGAATAGAGTTGAATTCTTTGTGTCCGCTGGGGATGATGAACGAAGATGATAAACCTGCAGGAGAGGAGAACTCCGTTGGGGAATAAACTGATGAGGAGATTACTCCATGGGGAAGAGATGCTCTACTGAGGATTCCAATGATAAGCTCCACTGGGGATGGATTACCGTTACTGGTGATATTGGATATGTTGAGGGTTGAATACATGTTCGTGAAAGGAAAGAACTTCACTGGGGATGAACTTTCAGTTGCAACTTGCTGGGGATATCCCTGTTAGACTCTTGTGGGGATAATCCTCTGAATTTGGCTGGGGAGATTTATTTTGTACTCCGCTGGGGATAGACTTCAAGATTCTACTGGGGATGATGATTCAACTCTGTTGGGGAAGTTTTTTCAGACCGTGCTGGGAAAATATTGACTCCACTGAGGGTATCCTGTATTCTACCGGGGAACATTCTTATACTTCGCTAGGGAATATTAAGGCTGTCGGGGATACTCTTATATTTTGCTGGGGAATATCTTTATACTCCGCTGGGGAATATCCTTATACTTCGCTAGGGAATATTAAGATCTTTTTAGTGTCGATGGTAGATAAACTCTGCTTGGGGAGAATATTACTGACTCATTCATAGTTGTCAGTCTCAGTTGGGGAGAGCTATCTTTATTGTCTTATTCTGCGGGGAGTGAAAGTATCTGAGCCATACTCTTCAGATGAATTTACCTTGTACCTGGTGGACAGGGCAACCATACAGTTCGGACGATTCTTATTGCCCCTGTTTCTGATATTACCAGTAATTCATCTTTTGTGTCGCATGTAAATATTCATGAGCAGCAATTAATGTCAAATGCATATATCAAAAATGAACATTGGACGTTCTTTGCAAAACAAAACATATAAAGGAAAAACAGTTTGTAATTTGTCTGAAAATGATTTGTATTGATTTTGAAGTTTGGCCTGTAAATAGGCGCTTTTGTACAAGAGGCTGACGTCCTAGTAAGAGAACGCCGCCGAATAAAGTTTACACAATTTGTGCAAAGAAAACAAAACAGCTATGTGAATAATCCCACTGGGTTCCAACTCTGCTATTGTCTTAATGTCCTCGAGCATCTCATCACTTTTCTACTTGGTTGAAGATGAATCAGATTGATTAGTGCCATTCGAGCTTGATAGTTGATACTGAAGTCTGGATGCAAGGTGATCCAATGATACATAGTATTACTCTTTGATCCCTAATTTTTACCTGGACCGCCCTTTCGGGTTTTCAGTCCACCGGGATACCCATTTTTTCCCAAGCCTCCTTTTCAGGTTTTCGACTTGCCGGGTGTACAGATTTTTCAATTTCATCCCTTATTTTTGCCCGAACCCTTTTGGTTCGCCGGAAGCCCTTATTTTTGCCTAGGCCAATCAACCTAGCGGGTCTTTAATTATGCATAGTAACTTTTTACTATGTCTGCATTGACGGGGTGAGGAAGGTCGTCACCATCCATGGTAGTTAGAATCATCGCTCCGCCTGAGAAAATGTTCTTAACCACAAATGGCCCTTTGTAAGTAGGGATCCATTTTCCCCTGGTATCACCTTGAGGTAGGATAATGCACTTGATTACCAGATCCCCAACTTGATACTCTTGTCGTCTAACTTTCTTGTTAAATGCCTTGATCATCCGTTTTTGGTACGTCTGACCATGACAAATAGCAGTAAGTCTCTTTTCATCGATTAGGTTCAGTTGATCAAGCCGGGTCTGAATCCAGTCATCTTCACTCAAACCTGCATCCTTCATGATCAGAAGAGAGGGTATCTGAACTTCAATGGGCAAGACTGCCTCCATGCCATAAACCAAGGAGTAGGGTGTTGCCCCTGTTGACGTCCGTGCTGAGGTACGGTACCCATGAAGAGAAAATGGTAACATCTCGTGCCAGTCTT
This sequence comes from Vicia faba, assembly GCA_948472305.1. Taxonomy (NCBI): domain Eukaryota; kingdom Viridiplantae; phylum Streptophyta; class Magnoliopsida; order Fabales; family Fabaceae; genus Vicia; species Vicia faba. Next base: position 124,022,607 of record OX451737.1, on the reverse strand, counting down.
TGTATGTCACCGTCATCTTCTGTACAATCTTCTTAATGTTCTTATTAGTCGCTTCTACAACCCCATTCATCTTCGGCCGGTAAGGAGAAGAGTTGTGATGCTGTATCTTGAATTGCTCGCAGAGCTCAGTGATCATCTTGTTGTTGAGATTGGTACCATTGTCCGTAATGATCCTCTCTGGTACACCATATCGGTAGATCAGATTGTGCCGAATGAACCGTGCCACGACGTTCTTGGTTACCGTAGCAAAGGAAGCTGCTTCCACCCACTTCGTAAAGTAATCAATAACTACCAGGATGAAACGATGCCCGTTGGATGCCGTAGGTCTGATCTCGCCGATCATTTAAATTCCCCACATTGTAAAAGGCCACGGAGCTGTTAAGACATTCAGAGGAACTTGAGGTACATGCACCTTATCAGCATAGACTTGACACTTGTGACATGTCCGAGAATGCTGATAACAGTTAGCTTCCATTGTGGACCAATAATATCCTGCCCGAAGGATTTTCTTTGCCATGGTGTGTCCACTGGAATGAGTTCCGAAAATACCTTCATGTAGCTCTGCCATGATCCTTTCTGCTTCATTCTTATCCACACAACGTAGTAACGTTGAATCATGGTTACGCTTGTAAAGAATTCCATTGCTGATGAAGAACTTCGCCGCGAACCTTCTCAGAAACTTCTTGTCATTAACAGATGCACCCTCGGGGTATTCCTGAGCCTTAAGGTATCTCTTCACCTCATGAAACAAGGGTTTATCTGCTACCTCTTCAGTCTCAACGTCACAGCAATGTGCAGGTTCGTCCAATCTTTCAATGATAATCCGGGGAGCCTCATTGTCCCAATTGACCTTGAACATAGAAGACATCATAGCCAACGCGTCCGCCAACTGATTCTCCTCTCTTGGGAAGTGTTCAAAGGTTATCTTCTTGAAATGGGGAAGAAATGTCAATACATAATCCTTGTAAGGAATAAGATTTGGGTGTTTCGTATCCCATTCTCCTTTGATCTGACTGATCACGAGAGCGGAATCTCTGAAGACACTTAGAAACTTAATCCTTAGGTCAATTGTTGCTCGAAGACCCATGATGCATGCTTCATACTCCGCCATATTGTTGGTGCAATTGAAACATAATCGGGCGGTAAACGGAGTATGAGAGCCTTTAGGAGATATGATCACAGCGCCAATACCATTACCCAAAGCATTTGAAGCTCCATCAAAGTACATAGACCATCGAGATCCTTCCTCAGGTCCTTCATCCGGTCCAGGTGTCTCACAATCAGTTACCAACATGATATTCTCGTCCGGGAATTCAAAGTTCATAGACCGGTAATCATCCACTGCTTGATGTGCCAAGTGATCTGCCAACACACTTCCCTTGATTGCTTTTTGGGTCGTATATTGGATGTCATACTCAGTCAAGATCATCTGCCATCTTGCTATTCTTCGGGACAAGGCAGGCTTTTCGAAGATATACTTGATCGGATCCATCTTTGATATCAACAGAGTAGTGTGAGTCAGCATATACTGTCTTAGCCGGCGAGCAGCCCATGCCAAAGCGCAGTAAGTTTTCTCGAGCAGTGAGTATCGGGTCTCACAGTCGGTAAACTTTTTTCTAAGGTAGTAAATAGCATGCTCTTTTCGGCCAGACTCGTCATGTTGACCCAGCACACACCCCATTGAGTTGTCGAGTACTGTCAAGTATAAGATCAGAGGTCTCCCTTCAACAGGTGGCATTAAAATGGGTGGCTCTTGGAGATACTCTTTAATCCTTTTGAAAGCGGCCTGGCATTCGTCGTTCCAACGTACTACTTGATCTTTCTTCAGTAGCTTGAAGATTGGCTCACAAATAGCAGTTAGGTGTGAGATGAACCGGGCAATGTAATTCAGTCGTCCCAGAAAGCCTCTGACTTCTTTCTTTGTTCTGGGAGCGGGCATATCCTGTATAGCTTTAACTTTTGCAGGATCCACCTGAATACCTTTGTCGCTTACGACGAAACCCAGCAGCTTACCAGATCTCACCCCAAAGGTGCACTTGTTCGGGTTTAACCTCAGCTTGTACAATTTCACCCTGTCAAACAACTTCTACAGATGGTCAAGGTGTTCCTCCTCAGTTTGGGACCTTGCAATCATATCCTCGACGTATGCTTCAATCTCATGGTGGATTATGTCATGAAACAAAGCAACCATGGCACGCTGATACGTTTCCCCAACATTCTTCAGTCCAAAAGGCATGACCTTATAGCAAAAGGTACCCCATTGAGTAACAAAGGTTGTCTTCTCCATTTCTTCAGGAGCCATTTTTATCTGATTATAACCGGAGAAACCGTCCATAAAAGAGAATACCTTGTGCTGAGTGGTGTTGTCAACCAGAACGTCGATATGAGGTAGAGGGAAATCATCCTTGGGGCTTGCCCTGTTCAGATCCCTGTAATCAACACACATTCGGAACTTACCATCCTTCTTCGGTACCGGAACCACATTGGCAACCCACTGAGGGTAAGAAGTAACTGCTAGAAAACCGGCGTCAAATTATTTCATAACTTCAGCCTTGATTTTCTCAGACATCTCTGGGCGCATTCGACGGACTTTTTATTTTACTGGAGGACAGTCTTTCTTGGTAGGTAGGCAATGAACCTCAATATCAGTATCCAAACCAAGCATATCTATGTAAGACTAGGCAAAGATCTCAACATAGTCATGCAGCATCTGAATCAACCGTTGCTTCACACTAAGCTCCAGATTTGCACCAATCTTGACTTCCTTCTTGTCTATCTCAGTACCCAAATTCACTGATTCCACTGGCTCTTCATGTGGCTAAATAACCCTCTCTTCTTGAAATAACAGTCTTGCAAGTTCACCAGGTACTTCGCAATCATCTTCACCTTCGTCTTTGGCTAAGTTGATCGGACTTTCGAAGTCATAACTGGCAGTAGCAGAGTCGTTACCAGTGAGATCCAGAGTGGATGTGGACCTGTATATGTGAGTGTGTGTAAAATAGTTATTTTGCAATATATAATAAAGAAAAACAAGGAGCACAAAATTTGAAATGCAAGAAACGTCCAATGCTTTTATTAATGATATATGAAAATGACACACATAAAGCCCTCACAAATGAAGCCACGGTGCCCCAGGTAAGACACCGGGCCGTAAAGTTTAAAAACATTGTCTGCTACAAATCCAAAACAAAAGTTTCATTACTGGGTAATAACGGAAACGGGCATAGAATCCTTCGATGTCCAGTTGTTTAATCCACCATTGGCAGTTGGGTAGATCCAACTGTCGATATCAGACTCTTCATCATCGTCATCCCTGATAGCATTCACCCCTGCGTCTTGTTTAAGTTTTTCTAGTGCTCCGAACTCAATCTCCTTTGCATCGATAAAGTCCTGTATATTATTCTTCAAAACCCAACAATCATTTGTATTATGCCCCGGGCTATCAGAGTTAAAAGCACGCGGGCATTAGGGTTGTACTTTGGCGACATAGTGTTTGGATTCTTCGGGGCTTCCTTAAGAATCACCAGATTAGTCTTCAGCAACTGCGGCAGAATCTGGGATAAGGTCATGTTGAGACGGGTGAATTGCCTTCGAGGTCTCTCGTCCTTTTGTTGATTGTTGTGCTGAGGAGCACCAACAGGTTTTGAAATAACAAATGCGTTAACAGCTTGGCGGTGTTCAGGTCTATTCTGTCTTCTTGAACTGTAGACAACACTGGACTCTTTCTTAAAGGGCTTCTTCTCGGTGCTCGATGAGGCACCCTTCTGTATATTACCGGCCTTAATACCAACCTCAATCCTTTCGCCGGTCAAAATTAGCTCTGTAAACCCAGATGAAGAGCTTCCGATCAGATGGTTGAAAAATGGACCAGACAGGGTCCCCAGAAACATATCCACAAGTTCCCGATCAGCCAAGGGTGGTTGTACTCTTCCGGCGAGGTCCCTCCACTTTTGAGCATAATCTTTGAATCCTTCACCCGTTCCCATTGACATACCCTGGAGTTGGGTACGCGTGGGAGCGAGGTCGGAGTTGTATTGATACTGCCTGTAGAAAGCAGTAGCCAAATCTTCCCAACTGCGAATACTGTCTCCGTCCAACTGGTAGAACCACTCAAGCTGAGTCCCTGAGAGACTGTCTTGAAAGAAATGGATCCATAGGTTCTTATCAGCGGTGTACGGCTGAATCTTCCTCACATATGACTGGAGGTGCAGCTTCGGACAAGAAACTCCGTCATACTTAGCAAAGGCTAGTGCCTTGAACTTGTGGGGGATCACTACCCCAGATGATAGACCTAGATCACCAAAGTCCAGACCAGGCACTTTCTGAACTTCCATAGCACTCAACCGGTCTTCCAGTTGCTTGTATCTATCCTCAGCAGGTGGATACTTTTATTCATCGAAGTCTATCTCGTTGTCGGAGACCACAGGGCTAGGAGCCCTCCTTTCTTCCTGGCTGTCTTTCCCCCCAGATGAGGTGGTCAGATCAACTTCATTATGTAGCCTGTTTCCAAACTTGTGCCCTATGTTAAACAGGATTGTCCTCTTCTTCTTCTTCTTCTTCTTCTTCTCTTTCAGAATCAAGGTCTTCAGGTCTTGCTGACCCTTAGCTAGATTCATGAACAGCTCTTGAAATTGGGCATTCTGGGCCTGGAGGGCCTTGATAGCTTTCTCAGTTGAAGGTTCAGCAGACATGATGAGTGCTGAAATAAACAGCGAAGAAGATAAGAGACCTGTAATGGGTACCTGTTATGAAGTGCATGGGATGAAATGCGTATGATTTATGATTTCAAAGACAATTGGGAGATTCAAATTTGTAAACAAGAAAGGAAACACACTTTATTAGATAAACTTTGGAATTCAAATTGTTCAACTGATGCCCTCAGGGCGTTACGAGAATGGAAATACTGAAAAGTAAATAAAAACTGGAAAAGAAACAATCAAAGGTCAATCAGTGCTCCCATGGTCTCTTCTTATCAGTGCGGACATAGTCATTAAGAATCCGCTCGTTCTCCAGCTGCCTGGTCAACCTCTGGATCTTCTGCTCTTGCTCGTTGAACTTCTCTCGGTAAGCATCCCGTTCTTCCCTCAGTTGCATCCAAGACCTTTTCAGTGCCCCAATGTCAGTGGGCATATGAGGATGGAGGATGGTTGGAAGAACCCTTTCTTCATTAGCAACTTCAACAATGATAGGCCGAACGACTTAATATGGCATACCCAGCTTTTGGGCACGGATACGGACCCATCTGAGATATGACTCCATTGGGAGTGAAGTCTTTGGGCCCAGCTCGTGTGGATCAGATCTGCGAACTCTATGCCAAGCCCTTATAAATCTACGATGTTGCTCATCGCTATCCCCTTGAAAATCAAAGATGATACCAGGCATTAACATCTCATGAGGTCATTCTCTTCTGGCTCTCCCAAACTGACGTAAGGCTAAGCACGGATTGTAAGAAATTCCTCCATGGGTTCCTAACAGTGGAACATTGGGATACTCCCCACAGCGATCAATGATAGCCTCCTCATCCATACCCTTAAGAGTCCAGATAATGTCATTATGAGAAAGAGACATAACCCTATAAGCCCAGCCCATGCCTTCTTTATTCTTCAGCACTGACTTGGGGAGGTGCGAAATAAACCACCTCGCCAATAAAGGAGCACAACACATCAAGGTTCCCTACTTTCGGGCCGTACGAGCATAAAGCTGATGAAGAATGTCACCCAAGAGAGTGGGTACAGGATTGCGAGAGATGAAGATCTTTACCGCATTCACATCAACAAAAGAGTCAGAGTTCAGAAACAATACCAAGCCATATATCAGAAGAGCCAGAATATCCTCGAATGCCTTGAAGTCTATACTATCCTAGAAATAGTTAGCTTTACCAACCAAAAACTTAGTCATAAGTCCCTTTGCTCCACTTCTAGTCTCCCAATTAGTCATTACCTCTTCCTTGGTCAAATGAAGGGCTGCAACAATCTCTTTCGGCCTAAGAATATTCTCCCAACCAGTAAATGGGGTCTGCTCTAGAATGGAGATACCGAGCAGATCAGAGAATTCTTCTAAGGTGGGAACCAGCTGGTAGTCCTGGAAAGTAAAACAATGGTACAATGGATCATAGAATTGGACTAGGACACTCATCATCTATTCGTCCAATTTGGAGGTGACCAAACTGAGAAGATAACCATGTCTCCCAAGGAATGAGGTAGTAATAGGCATCTTTGCAACCAAATCTTTAAGCAAGGTGGGAACTTGGACAAAGTTGATCCGGATGGTATTCCTACGCATGGGCATCATGATGACCTACAAAACAGAACAAAGATGAATCCCTCCTGTCTTTGAAATAGGTTAGTCTTATGCAAGATGTATGCAATGTTATGATGTCATGATGTCATGATAGTAAGCACACCACAAGTATCCACAAAAAGCAAACATGGTAAAGGCACACAAGTCACACAGAGAGCCCTTAGATTTCAGGCTGGCAATGAGCTTAGGTACTACCCTCTTTCAGTTCAGTTGGTTTAAACCTGTCCTAAAAATAGTAACCGGGTTCTAGAGGATCTCAATATCACTGACTACCCTCGATCGATCATAATTCCAGTTTAACAACCTTTTCTTGCAGCCGGAATCATCGCGAGAGTTTAGTCTCAATGAGTGTATAATACTGCTACTGTTCTATGGCCAAGTTGGTCAATTTAAAGGTTCTAAGGTCAGTTGGTGCTTAATGACCCCTTAGATGACCCATATTCTCCTCGTTCCAACATAAGGGATATCGGTACAATCTAAAGTGCCACACCAATGTAGCTACTGCTTCAACCGTATCGGTCTACGCTGTACAGTTCCCTCACAGTTCATTTCTACTTACCTAAAGGGTATCCCCAGATCCGGGTTAGGATCTATAGAAACTCCAATACAAGCCCACAAATATAAAGCATACAAAGCAAACAATTGAAAACATAATGATCTAATCCTAAGGTACACCCCACTTATAATATTCCCCAGCAGAGTCGCCAGTTCTGTGATACGGTGGGAAAGAACTGACTGTTTTTGGAATGCTGGTTCAGGTTTTGCGTTTGTTTTCGCAAAATGTCGCGGTAAGCAAGAGTCGCCAACGACTTTTATTTTATCCAACAAGGAAAGGAAAAAAGCACAGAAAAATTCCTTTTTTGAGATATTTCTCGGGTCCGGGGGGTAGATTATAGAAAGGGAAGGTGTTAGCACCCTTTCTATCCGTGGTTATCCACGGGCTCTTAGGTACTTTCTCAAAGTGTTTTCAAAATTTTCTTTTCTTTGTGTTTGTGGGTTTGAAAAGAGTTTTTGTTCGAAAGGTGTAAGTGTGAAAAGTTTTGTTTTGTTTTGGAAAGAGCAAGTACTTAAGAACCATCTACCTACTCGAAAAAGGAATCGTTCTATGCTAATGTCCTTTAGACAATGCTATCCCACTATTGATGAGTAGGTAGCACCGTCGTTTGAGTTTTAAGGGTCAATTCGAATTAAGGGACGTGTGGTCACTAAAGTAATGTTAGGACGCCTTAGCAGTAACCCTAATGTCTTAGATCATTTTTCCGAGGCAACCGTTTCGAGGCAACTATGATCTTTGGACAAGAGGGCGACCTCTAAAACTTCCTATACTCAATGACCATGTTCGAAGGCAACCAAGTGAGGTGTACCCTAAGAGTGCGCATGTGCGAGTGTGTTGTTTCGGTTAATTTTATCTTTGTACATGTCATGGGTGAGCTATGTTGATTTTAAGTTCATACATTCGATCTTGTCATACATTCCTTATTATCAAACATCTAATAGTTTATGAGTTGCGGAAATTAAATTTGCGGAAATTAAATCTAAACTATTACAAGGCGTCAGGTATTTACATCGCCAAAAACAACCCTTGAAATTAAAATGCGGAAAAGTAAATAAAGCGATAAATAAATTAAATAGTCCTAATTAAAGCTATTACATTCCGGGAAACAATTACATCAATATGGTAAAATAGATCGCGTGCGGGAAAATTAAATCGGGCATATTTTTTAGGGTTTTGACCCCTTTTGAAAGAAAGTTTTTTTTTATTTTTTTATTTTTGGATTAAAAAGAAGTTAGATCTAAGTTAATAATTGAATTAATAAACTAATTAATTAATTAAAATATTTTTGGGTTTTTGATATTTAAGGAAACAAAATAAATTTGATTAAAGTTAATAAAAACCTAATTTTCTACATTGATTTTAATTATTGCAAAAATATTAAAGTTATACCTAATTAAAAACTAAATTAATTAATTTAATATTTATTTACAAAAATAAAATGATGAATCTAATTTTAATAAATAAAATATATTTTTTTGGTTTTTTGATTTTTTATGAGAAAAAGATTTTAATTGGTTAGTTTAAATAATAAAAATAATTAATCAAACAATTTAATAAAATAAATAAAAGAAATAGAAAGAAAAAAGAAATAACCCAGGGGGGTTCAGGCCCAAGTTGGAGGTGAGAATTGCAATTCTTTGGCCCAAAAGGCGCAGGCCTGTATTGACTTTCCATGATTCCACGTGCATTGGTTGACTAGGGCGTATGATGGACTTTCACTATGAGCCACCAGATCTGGCCTGGGGCCATCTGGAAGATGATTAGGTGAGGCTGCATGATGAACCACAACTCCTGGAACGCATTGGATTTCCTGAAGAAAAAGAATAATATGCAATATGGTGGACCTGGGATTCGAACCCAGGTCTTGCAAGCCTTTGAACAACATGTCTACCACTACACCACTGCTTTCCATTCGTTATTATAATAAACAACAATTAATATATGGAGAAAACAACTAATATGCCAGAAATTATAAAAACGCGCGCCAGATGTTTGAATGGGCCAATTGGACATGGACACGTCTTTGTCTTCTCCATTGAACTCTGGTTATTTTTACCTGCGGATTTACATCCGCAGCTAAATCCCTAGGTTGATCCTAAAAACCGTTCTAGGCCATGAAAACTCAAGCCACGACCACAGTCATGCTCGTCTCTTCCTCCTGAACACATATATGTTCATTAATAGCCTTGATTTTACCTGTAGAGAAAATGCCCAAAAACGAATACCAAGAACCCTAGAATCGGCTAGGGGGTTACAGGCTATGAATACACAATCAAATAATGGCAAAAGTTTCTAAATGGAACGATAAACCTGAACATGTAAAGATTTTACCAAGAAAGTGCAAGAATATGAGTATCTGATTTCAAATGCAGAGCGGTTTTCAAGGAGACTTGCAGCGCGATTGAGGATGTGAATGGCCTTGCTTTTGATTGCTATAGACTCAGTGGATGTCCAGCAAGAGAGTAGTGTTGAGATTTTGCTTTGAATCGACCTCTAAAACAGATTTCAGTTTCAAGTTTTTTTCAAGTTTTTCTCAAGTTTGGTTTTGGTGATTATGCAGCCTCTAGCCCTCCAATTCGTGCCTCCTGCCTTGTATATGTATAATGCATTGTATTAGGTCAAATATTTGGACTTGAATCTTTGACAATCAATGCTTGGAGATATGATTTGATCTTCCATTAAAAAGCTTCCAAATTTGTCCAAAAACCATCTTTTTGTTCATGATATGGTGAGATACGAGTTTAATCATGTCCATGATGACAATTAAGGCCTGTATCAATAAAAAATATAACAAGTTATCAATATTTAGATTTTATTTGGATTTAAATTGATTTAAAATGAATTAATTCAATAAAAATCAAATAAAATAGAAAAATTAATGAATGGACATAAGACTGAAGATAGGACACGTGTGTAGTGTGACAAGATCAAATCAAGTGGAAAAAAGTGGGCCCATTTGACAAAATTTGAAGTTTTGGGGATAGTTGACTTTTGACAATTTTGGAAAAATGCCCAACTTCAACAATGCATAACTTCTTTAATTTTGAACTTTTGGAAGTGTTCTTGGACTTTTTCGAAACCTTGTGATGTCCTCTAACCAACCCTTTTGGTATAATATTAATTTGATATTCCATGTTCAAGTTATAAGCTTTGGCAAAAAAGGTGTTTTTGTTGACTTTCAAAAATGACCTATAATGTCCAAATTTGTAACTTTTTGTGAGTGCATTTCTTGATCTTGGGGTGTGAATATGGATTGTAGGAAATTTCATCCTCTTCAAAATTAGTTTTGGATGGGTCATTTCTCATAAAGTATGAGAAGGTTATGCTTGGTCAAAGTTGAGTTGACTTTTCCTACAAAACCCTAATTTAGCAACTTTTGAGTCTTGATGAATTTTGAGCAATCCTTGATGAATCATGATCAACCCTTGACCAAATGATGAAATATCCTTCAAAATGAGAATGCTGACAAAAAATCTTGAAGTTTGACTATTTGTAGGTCACAGTTGAAATTTGATATGGATGACCTTGAGAACGTATTAGGACATTGGGGAGAACTTGAAGTGATTTGGATGGATGCAATTACCTTGATGCAACACAAAACCCTAATTTGAGACTGACTGCCTTAGGAGATGATTTGACTGTCCAACTCTTGAGCAATCTTGAGCAACTTGGAGATTATTCTTGCAATGTCTTGAGAAATATGGGAGGGAAAATTTTGGGGTACAACAACTGTTTTCTTCATACGGTTATATCTGTCTTGATGAAGTTTGTTGATAATAGGTCTCAGCTCTTCTTGTCCCCAGGCTAGGCCTTAAATAAGAGCCATCTTCCCCAGCATTTGGGTTCTAATTGCTTCACCCCAGCTTGCAGTTGTTCCAACCGTTCGTCCTTATTGTCTTCAGGACTTTTCTTGGCCAGGTTCCCATCGAGGAGTGCTTTCAACTCTTCTTGACCCTTGGATAGGTTTAAGAACATTTCCATGAACTGAGCCTCTTGAGTTTGAAGATCTTTGTTGTCTTGTTGGAGAGCCATTTTCCTTGCTGGAATAAATAGCGAGAAAATGAGAGACCTATACTGGAAGACCTGTTATGCAAATGACATGCGTGCAATGTTTTCAAGGATCTAGTGGGGTAAACAAGAAAAAGTTAGAATCCAATTGCAGCTTTGATTGAAGAACTTTCATATTGTTGAAGGTCCTTCTACAAGAATCAAGCTCACCATATCAAGTGGGTCATAGCCCCTGACTCAAGTTATTGAGTTTTGATCTTTTAACGACATTGGCTAGAGGAAAATAAATCCCCTTGCCCCTTGCTAGACGTCTAATTTATCATAACCTACACCACAAACCCTTGAGATCCTTGAAATGGTTAAGTAAATGATGTGGCATGATGTTATGATGTGTATGCTATGCGTTAAGAAAAAGTGTAAGGTGATGAAGACAAGTGAGTCTAAGAAGTCCAAGTTACTGGATAATGACTGTAAACAAATCCTGCAAGGAGATCATGTTGTTAGATGATAAAATCCTGCAAGTAGTTCAAGTTGAAAGTAAACAAATCACACAAGCAACCTTAGGTTTAGGCTTGCATCGGGTTTGTAGGTAAGTACCCTCTTGAAATTTAGTTGGCTCAACTTGTCCTATAAATAGTAACCGGGTTCTAAGGGATCTCAATATCGCTAATCTTTCCCACAAGTTTCGTTTGATAGGCGACTGATGCACAACCAAACAAAACTCAAGAGTCAAATCTCAATGAGTGTAGCATCAAGTATCTGCCGAATTTTGGAATACACCAAAGACGGCCATCTCGCTACGTCCTAATGGCCAAGTTGTTCATTTAAAGGTTCTAAGTTCAGTTGATGCTTCATGACACCATGCAGCATCCCCGTATTCTCCTTGATTAACTTAAGGGCTACCAGTACCAACCAAAGTTACGCATCAACATAGCCATCGCTTCAATCGTGTCGGTATACCCCGCACACTTTCCACGATCTATTGCTACTTACCTAAAAGGTTTCCCCAGATCCGGGTGTAGGATCTATAGTAACCCAAAACAGAGCCCTCAAAAGTAAAGCAATTAAAGCACACAAAGCAGTTAAATAATGAATAAACTCTAAGGTAACTCCACTTTTTGTGTTCCTCAGCAGAGTCTCCAGTTTTGTGATACGGTGCCAGAACCGACTATTAATATTGGTTTGCGTTTTGTGTTTGCAAGTGTTGTGGTAAGCAAGAGTCACCACCGACTTTTATTTTATCCAACAAAGGAAAGGGTGAAAAGAACATAAAAGACCTTTTTGAGAATTTTCTGAGTAAGGGGGGTAGATTATGGAAAGGGAAGGTGGTAGCACCCTTTCCATCCGTAGTTTTCTACGGGCTCTTAGAGGTTTGCTCATTTTTCAATATGCTTTTGTGCTTTATGTTTGAAAATGTTTTGAAGATGCCTTAGTACGGTGAACTTTGTAATATTTCTCCGAATAGTGGATAACGTATACAAAGTGTTTGAAAATGTCTTTTGAAAAGAATAGTATTTATGTGTAAGTGAAAAAATAGTTTGAGCAAACTTCTAATAGTTATCTACTTTTGTACTTGAGAAGGTTGTTCTTTTCCTCTTTTCCATTAGACAGTGCTATCCTACTATTAGTGAGTAGGTAGCCTTGTCGTTGGATGTTTTAAGGGACAATTAGAGGGATGTTTTATAGTCATAAAGGCAACATATGGAGACGCTTTAGCAATTTCGTTTAAGGGACGAGATCATTTACCGAAAAGGAAACTGTTGGGTCATTGAGGGGCTATGATCTTTTGGTTTTATGGGTCTTTGCTAAAGTGTTCCTGCCTCATGAATGTTTTATTAAAGGCAACCAAATTGGGCATATCTTAGAGGTGTATATGTGCAAGTGTGTTATGTTCAATTATTTTTTGTCTTTTTGTTAAGTTTGCTAATGTTCGATTATTAGTCTTTTCATACACGCCTAGTTACTAGTAGTTAATATGAAAAGTAGTACAAAAAATGCAGAAAATAGAGGTCCTACACTATTACAACCAAATCGAAAGAAAAGTAAAAAGTAAAAATAAAGAAGAGAAAAGACTTCTTTGATCCATGCCATGGACTGCTTCGATTCACCCTTCTTTGGCCTTATTTCGATTGAGCTAGGGAATGGGAGTGAGTAGCCTTCGATTGGGCTTGAGAGTTGATGGGGCAAACTTTGATTTGCACCCTTTCCTGCCTCCTTTGATTGGGTTTGGGAAGGATATGGGTAAACTTTGATTGTAGGGAGAAAGGGGGGCTTCGATTAAGAGGAAGAAGGCTACCTTTCGATTCTATGGAGGGTGTTTCTGGAAAGGCCTGAAGGATCACCTGTGGAGGCACTGCATCTGCAAAAATATGTTAGCAAAATAAAACACAGGACCTGGGTATCAAAACCCAGGTCTTTCAAACATGCACGCGCTGGGTCTTTTCAGGCTATATCTGCATCAAGTGTTAGCAACAAAACAAATGCAGACCTGGGTGTCGAACCCAGGTCCTTCCAATCCCTCTCTAATTCGGATCTGAAGTTATTTCGTCCTGCAATACCAAGAATCCCGAGGTTCAAAGGAACCAAATTCACGTGCCCTAGCAATGGCAAGTCTGTGAGGACTGTAATCTGTCTAACGCTTCATTACAAACACGCACAAACACATCAGAAGGAATAAATGTGCTTAGATTAAGAAAATGATTTTCAGAATTATACCTATGGCAGGTATGCTTCGATCTGAAGCGTTGGGTGTGGAGATGTTGGGACGCGAGTGAGTGTGCGTCTGTGTGAACTCCAAGAATACGATCGGAGTGTTAATATGGATGAAAAGTTCCTGCAAAGGTGTGGAGTTTTGATAACTTTGGAATTTGATGCTACTTTCTGGAACTTCGTGGGGCAAGCTACGTTTTTTTGTGAGGTAGTATCTGTGTGTTCGTCCGTCCCCCTGGATTTGTTCTCTTTTTTTTCCCGTCCCTTTGCAATGTTTCCTTGGCCTCATATTTATAGGAGTGTGAGGGTGTATGAAAATGGCAAGGGATATCCATTTAACCAGGCCTTTAAAGCCATGAGACATGAATCAGACATATTAAAAGATTTCCTTTTTGAAATATCCATGCCTCTTCTGAAATTTTGGATGAACCTGGACACCTTTTGAATGCCTTCAGGCCATGCCCTTCGATTGGTATTAAGTTGCCTCCTTCGAATGGACTTGTTAGGTACCCTTTGAATGGGCCTTCTGAATGCTTCTTCGAATGGACCTTTACAGGTTCTTCGAATGGGTCATTTACACGTTCTTTGAAGGGACCTCTTGCCTGGTATGCTGGAAAGTTTAGGGACCTTTGCCTTTGTGAATCAAAACAAACTTGTAGGATATTATTGCCTTATGAATCAAAGGCAAGCATGCAGTAGTTAATGTGTAGTCGAAGCATTGTGAAATTGACTTGATCGTAGGGGATCCAGCGCTCAATCGAAGACTTGCGGACCAAAGCTTGATCGAAGGGTGCCAAGCACCTAATTGAAGTTTACTAATAAAAGCCTGATTGAAGAGTGCCAAATTCCCAATGGAAGATTGGTGAGTCAAGCTTATATCGAAAGATTTTAGATACCCCATCGAAGACTTTTCCAAGATGCTAATCAAAAGACACTTTGTTCAGCTTCAAAAACTTTAGTTTCTTTAGGCAAGTGTTTGTGACCAACCATGTAAGGGAAGACCTTGGAAAACATGAGAGGGAAAATTTTGGGGTACAACAGGAAGCAACAGAACATTCAAGGTGAATATGGAAACAATTGAATCTAAATGCCTTTGTGCAGAAGATGCTGAAGGTGACAGTGAGTTATAGCACAAGAGATTAGTGCATCTAAAATTTAGAAGCTTAGGGAATTTGAGTTCTAAGAAGCTAGTACATGGCATTCCTAAGAGTGTGAAATCTGAGAAATCATGTGAGAGATGCGTGAAAGGAAAGAAACCAAGATTGTCAATTTCACTAGAAGTGGTGTAAAGAGAAAAACATGCTTCGAGAGTAATACACGCTGATGTATGTGGACTATTTGAACTACGTTCACTTGGAGGAAACAAGTACTTTGTGTCTTTTGTGGATGATTTCACAAGAATGACATGGGTGACACTCATTAAGTTTAAGCATGAAGTATTTACTGAATTTCAAAAGTTCAAGGTAAAGGCTAAAAAACAGAGTTTCCAGAAGCTAAAAGTTCTCAAAACTGATGGTGGAGGTGGGTACCACTCTACATATTTTAAGAAGTCATGTGAGGATAGTGGAATTGAACATGAGGTTACTACTCTATACACTCCTCAGCACAATGGTCTTGCTGAAAAAAGAAATAGAACTTTGCTTGATATGACAAGGAGCATGCTGAAAGAGAAGAGTTTACCTCACACCTTATGAGGTAAAGTTGTTGCTACTTTAGCATGTGTTCAAAAGGTGTCCAACTAAGAAGCTGAAGGAATCTATTCCTTTTAAGAAGTTGACTGGAGATAAGAAAAGTGTGAGTCATTTTATAGTATTTGGTTTAGTTTGTTACAAACATGTTCTAGGTGCTACTAGAAAGAAGTATGATGATAGAAGCAAAGTAATGTTGTTGATTGGGTACCATAGTATATGTGCGTATAAGCTTTATTGTCCAATAACTAAAGAAGTTAGCAAATACGTCATTGTGAAATAATTAGAAGTGTGAGATTGGAGCAAGTCTGAATCCAACTCTAGTGCAGTGTTGACACTTGAGATAACTTATGAAGATAATTCTGAATCTGAAAGACATTCTAATTCTGAAGTTGAGTCAGAGTCTGAAGCTGACTCTGAAGCTAAGGATACTCTAAAGACGAGTATGACTATGAAGGTTAATCTGATTTTGATCTAGAATCTGGTGGTCATGCTTCTAAAGGCGGAGCTTCTGAAGGTGTTCTAACTTCTAGAGGTAGTTCAACATCTGATACTATTCTAGAATATGAAGATTCTGAACAAGTTTAGAGGCCAGAAAGGATCAGAAAGATGCACAGAAGATTTGTAGAGTTTGACATATTGCAAGATATTTAGATTGACTCTGAAGGAGAAGTCATTCAGTATGCCATGTTAGTAGACTATGAGCTAGTTAGTACGGAAGAAGCTCTCAAGTAGAAAGTATAGATAAAAGCCATAAAATAAGAACTTGAAGCTATAGAAAATGTTAGTTATCTATTTTTAGGATTGTCATTAAATTTAGTAAAACAAATATAGCAGCAATATATTAAATAAGATATGTTATCTTGATATGAAGAACAAGTTGAGCAAGAAGTCTTATTTTATGTTGAGACATGTTGAGTTGAAGTGTTTCAACATCTGGAGCAACGTGTCAAATAAGATGTCTTATGCAGAGTCATAGGACATCGCGCATGAGTTGGGCTGATTTAGTTGGATTCTGTTATGATTTAACAGATGCAGAATATTGTGGGAATATTATGCAATATTATATGGCGTTGATTTTTTGGTTAAGAAGAATATTGAAGAATATTTATTTTATAAATAAGAAAACATTTTAGGAAATATTTGATTAAAGACCTATTTTGTAGTAGAATCTTATGTTGATTTGTAATAGCTGATATGCTGTGATTTGAAGCCCAAATCCAGTTAGGAGATAGGTTATAAATAGAAGCATTATAACCTAAGAAAGGTACCATCCAAGAATTGAAAATATGTAGTCATTAGGGCTGAGTATGTACCACTCTCTAGGAGAGTTGGTTGTGTGGTCCACTCGACATGTGAGTTAGATTGTGTTCCTTGAGTTGCAAGGTACTGTTATCACTCATAAGCCTTTAGGTAATGGGTTGATTATTGTTCTCCTCGAAGTTGTGAAGCAAGAGTGAGTATTTTTCTTGGAGGAAACTTGAAAGTAACTCCAAGTTGTGTTCTTGTCAAGTGTCTTGATTAGTATTGTCATGGAAGTGTGTCTTCCTGTGTTTTCCAATCGATGTCTGTGATTGATAAGGGATTGAGGAGGGCCTCATATCTAGGTGAGTCTTATATAGAAGTCTAGAAAGGGTAGTGATTACGTGATTAGATCATAAATTAGATTTTTGCTAAGGGTCTATGAATTAATACTATTTTAGTGGACTTATCCCTGGCTTCGTATGCCCTAGAGTAGGAAGGTTGTTCCGAACTAGGTTAACAATTATGGTGTGTTGTTTATGCTTTTCAGTACTGTTTTTGAATGTTTATACCTTGCCTATGTTATTTGTTCATATAAGATGTCTCAACATGTCATAGGACATCTAAAGTCTGATATACCAAAATTTTAATTGGTATTAGAGTAGACATCATGTTCTCTTTATGGGTGAGATCCTGGGATGATACTTTCTGGTTTGGAGATGAAGGAGTTTTACTAAAAAGTTTTTTGAACTTGGACAAGTTAATATTGTTGTTTGATTGGTCCCTTGAAGTGGAGGATGGACTATTCATGACATGGTGTGTATTGGATCCGTTTGTTATCAGGTGTGTAG
The DNA here is from genome assembly GCA_948472305.1 of Vicia faba. Lineage (NCBI taxonomy): Eukaryota > Viridiplantae > Streptophyta > Magnoliopsida > Fabales > Fabaceae > Vicia > Vicia faba. The sequence continues at coordinate 124,005,253 of OX451737.1, read as the reverse complement.
CTTTAGTGGAGAGCTGTTTTGGGTTTGATTTATTTTCAAACCTATGTTGTTGGCACCTGGATTATGGTGTTTGTGTGATATGGTGGCAGAACCGACTGTTGCACTGGTTTTGCGTTTGTATTCACAAATGTTGCGGTAAGCAAGAGTTGCCACCGACTTTTCTTTTATCCAAATTGAGGAAAGGGTGAAAAGAATAGAAAAAGACCTTTTCGAGAATTTTCTGAGTAAGGGGGTAGATTATGGAAAGGGAAGGTGTTAGCACCCTTTCCATCCGTAGTTTTCTACGGGCTCTTAGATGCTTATCTCATTTGAAATACCTTGGGCTTTTATGTGTTTTGAAAAGTAGTTTTTTCAAAATGCCTTAGTGCGGCGATTTGTTTTATGATAACTCGTGTATCAGTCCTCAAGAGTGTTGATAAAGCGTTTTTTCAAAAGGTTTTTGAAAATTGTTTTGTGTAAGTGTAAAAAGTTTGTTTTTTTAGCAAGCATCTAGGAACTATCTACTTTACTCGAAAGGGTTCGTTCTTTTCCTCATATCCTTTAGACAGTGCTATCCTACTATTAGTGAGTAGGTAGCTCTATCGTTGGATGTTTGAGGGACATTTGAAGGGACGTACAGTCATATAGGCAACATTATGGAGACGCTTTAGCAATTTTTATTTAAAGGACTGGATCATTTACCGAAAGGCAACACTATAGGGTCATTGAGGGACTATGATCTTTTAATTTAAGGGTCTTTGCTAAGGCGTCCCTACTTTCAAGGGACATGACTGTTTTATTTTCTGAAGGCAACCAAAGTGGGAGTACCCTAGAAGTGTATATGTGTAAGTGGATTGTATTCAGTTATTTTTGTCTTTTTTGTTAGGTTTGCTAACGTTTGATTATTAATCTTGTCATGCAATCCTATTGCCATACATCTAACATTTAATATATGTATAGGAACGTAAAGTGCGGAAACGTAAATCCTACGCTATTACATGGCTTTGGGGATTAATTACATGTCCAAGAATGAAGAGATAAAAGCAGTAAATGTCCTAATTATTATATTACAATCCATCAGAAGTTATAATAATATGAAAAATACGAAAATAAATAAATGCGCGATAATTGTCTAAAAAATATAAGGAAAAGGAAATCTTTTTGTTTGTTTTTATTTATAAAAGAAAGCAAAGCCTAAGTCTACTTAATTATAATTAAAAAAAAGTTAAAATAATTTATTAATTAATTAACAAAATTAATTTGGTTAATAAAACACTAGCCTAATTTTTTTTTTTTGTGATTTTGTTTTGATGTTAATAAAAAGGGAGCAAGAAATAAAAGAAATAAACAAAACCAAAAGTAAGACAATGAATAGAGATCCTTCGATCAGGGAAGGAACATGTCTTCTTCGATCCAGGGAAGGAACTGTGTTCTTCGATCCGAGGAAGGAAGTTGTCTCCTTCGATCCATGGAAGGAAGCTATCTCCTTCGATCTTGTGAAGATAGGCCTTTGATCCAGCAAAGAATGTTGCTGGAGGCGTCTGATGACTTGCCTGTGGAGGAAAGCACTAAAATATGCAAGAAAAAGTGTCAACAAAACAAAAGCATGACATGGGTGTGAACCTAGCTCTTTTTTCTAATTCGAATTCCCATTAATTCGACTTCTTTGAATTCGAATCTGAGTTCATTTTCCTTAGAAAACCATGGTTTCTTTGGATTCAATGAAAAGCACATATTGTGCCTTCTATCTTTGTATGCACATGTGAACATTGTGCTATATCATACCCTGGGCATGAATCAAACACTGGAAAACATCAGTACATCATGAAAACAGGAATATGAATTTGAAATTTTACCAAGGACAAGATGCTTCGACTTGGGCGTGGGATGACTTAGAGTTTGACTGGAACTGGTTGGAAATGGAAGTATCCTCGTGCTCTTTTGCTTTGGAATCTTTGGAGAGCTTAAAATTTTTGCTCTGAGACGGGATGTGCGTGCTCCTTCAATCGGCAATCCCTGTGTGTGTATGAGGCGATATGTAAGCGTAGGTGTTGTACCCCAAAATTTGCCCTCCCATATTCTTCAAGAATTGCAAAGAACAAAGCTTCAAAATCTCCCCAAGGGTTGCACAGTTCAAGGGCCTCCTAACAGTCAAGATTAGGGTTTTGGTTCTGACCAAGTAAATGAATTTTCCAAGGGTCCAATCAAGTCCCACATGCCTACAAACATGGTCAAGCATCCTCATACCAAGTTTCAAGACTTACAGCACAAAATTGCACAGTCAAAAACTCTAATTGCACTACAGTCAACTGTAGGGGCAAAATGGTCATTTGATAGTCAAAAGTTCAAATTTTTGGTCAACATCTCATTTTGAAGCCACAAACATCATTTGATCAATGCTTGATCATGATTCTCAAAGCTTGGCTCAAAAAGTCTCAAGATGCAAAAGTTTCCATATTTGGACAGTTGAAAAAGTCAACTGTAACTTGACCAAGGCATAACTTCCACATGGTTTATCAGAAAAATTCCATCCAAAGCTAATTTTGAAGAGAAAGACATTTCCTACAACTCCTCTTCATACTTCAAGTCCAAGAAATGCTCTCATAAAAAGTTATCAATTTCAACATTATAGGTCATTTTCAAAAGTCAACAAAAAGGGACTTTAAGTCAAAGGCCATAACTTGAGATTGGTAAATCAAAATGACATGGGTTCAAAGACATTGGTTAGAGGACTCAAATACATTTCCAAAATGTCCAAGAACATGAGCAAAAGCTTAAAAATTGAGCAAGATATGCCTTGTGGAAGTTGGGAAATTTTTGGATATTTTGAAAAGTCAACATTGATTCAAATGTCCTAAAAATGCTAATGGGCCTCTTTTTCTTCAAAGAATCATTATCCAAGGCATGTGCACGACCATTTGGCCCAAAGGGAAGTTTTTCATCATTTTTATTTATTTATTTGAATTTTTAAATGCTAATAATTCATTTAATTAAAATAAATATGTGGAAAATACTAAACCTAAGTTTTTAAATCATTTTATGCATGGAATAAACTCAATATTTCGTGCATGATCAGATTTGGAAAGAATCTTGGTAATTGGACATGATTGGAACCAAAATATGCATGAAAAAGATGGGAAAATTATGGCATGGAAATCAAATATTCTCTTCATCAATTTATTGATTTTTTGATCCAATTTCTTACCCTAATCATTCCAGTACATATATACATGATAGCCCTAGTGCCCAAAACCTCCCAGCTGCACAAGAACATCATCACCACTTTTGCATTTTTTGTGAAAAACTCAAATACTGAAAACTGTCTTCCTGTGCGATTCAAGCCAAAATATTTATCTCATCACCTTCCTGAGACATCAAGAAACGTGTCTGAATAGTTTTCCACATCCCTAACGCCCAGAATTGGTGAATGGAACTCAAACTTTTTCACTTTTTTTCATAAATCGTATTTCATCATTCATGGCATGTTTTTGAATTCTAATACTTGTTTTGTGTTACTCTTATCATTCTGAAGCTAACTGTGTTATTCAATTAAGTTTTCCACACCCATACGCGATTTCACCATGGATGATGGTTAGGGTTACAGAATTTTCAAATTGGGCGTTTATGAATGCTGTAAAATTAGGACACCTCAGTGCCATGTTTGGAATCAGGAAGCTTGGACGAATTGATTTCCATAGTCGCGCCTAATTTATGTGGCCATATGGCCTATTCGCTATTATTGAAAACTGCACATTTTGGGGGGGTTTAAAACCCCCGCTAACCCTTTTTATGTTTCAGGCAAAAACAAAAACGAGGAAGAAGAAGGCTAGGTGGCGAGGCGTAAGTGGTTCGTTTGAATTTTCGCGCTAAAGTTCCACTAACCATTGCTTTTATCTTATATTATTTGTTTCCTATTATATAATCAAAGCGCGTTGGTAGCTCAGTGGCAAAGCATAGCATTGGTAACCTTCAGGACCTGGGTTCAATCCCAGGTCCCCCTCCCTTTCCCTTATATTTTTCTCCTAATTATGTTCTCATGTAGCTTATGCTCTGAAGACCACCATACGCTCCCCACTCAAACGCGCCACACGTCCCACCATCTCCATCCAAGGGCCAAGATCTGAGGCCTATGATATGCCTTAGTCAACACACATGCACGCCAGCGTCAAAGTCAAATGAGGCCATAGACAAGTGGGCCAGAATTACTGGACTTTACCTCCAATTTGGGGACAGACCCCCCAAGGTTTTGATTTTTATTTTCTTTCTTATTTTATTTATTTCAATTATTTCTTTTTTAAATTCCTGATTTTAATTTATTTTCATAAACTATAAAAATAATACCAAAAAATCAGAAAAGACAAAATTAAAAATATATTTTATTTTAATATTTTTTAAGTAAATATCATTAATTAATTTAGCTTTGTAAAATTAGGTTTAATTCAAACATTTTTCTTAATAAATTAAAATTTTGTAGAATTAGGGTTTTAATCAATTTTTATCCTTTTTCTTTTCTTTTCACTAATAATTAATTAATTATTTTTATAAATCAAATTGCCATTAATTAATTATATTAATTTTAGGTTTAAACTTTAACATGTTTTTCTTAATAAATAAAAGTTGTAGAATTAGGGTTAATTAGTTAATTTCATTTAATTCACATAAAAAAACCATAAATCCAAAAAATCTCAAAATAATTTCTTTTTTTCATTTTTATTTAATTAATTTAATAATTTAATTTAATTTCATTCAAAAGGGTCCAACGCCCTCGCTTCCAATTTTAATTCCAATTCGCGCATTTTATTTTATTTCTTATAATATTAATGTAACTCTCCCAAAGCCTTGTAAACTCGGACATTTTGTTTCTCGCACTTTATCTACGTTCTGTCAAATCGGGTCCTGGATTTTAATTTTGGCGATGTGGACCCGCGCCTTTGTAATAGTTTAGAACTTTTATATTTCCGCAACTTTTTAACTGTTAATAATGGCATGCAAGAATGAATGATAAAAATAAAAACAAACGCGTAGATCACCTATGACATGACAAGACAAAATAAATGAAAACGACACACAAATCACACACCACCCCTAGGGTACGCCTCACGGTTGCCTTGCCTCGAAAAGTGATCGTCGAGTAGAGGATATCTTAGTAAGTCCTCATGATCCGGGAACCTGGCATGAGGGTAGCTTCTAAGGTGTCTTCCCATTGCTCTGGTGATCACCATGTCCCAAACCTCGAATTGACCCGAACACCTCCAACGGTGGTGCTACCTACCTCTCAATGGTAGGATGGCACTACTTTAAAGGACATTTACACAGACGAATTCCTTAAGGTAGTTAGACGACTCTAGATACTTTCTCTAAATTCAAAACAAATTCAAAAATACTTTTCACACCATCACATTTTCAAAAAGCTTTCGAAAGCAATTTTTCAAACACTCTTGAGGATCGATACAAGAGTCGAACTGGAATTTTCAAAGAAACTTTTTTTAAAACCCACAGTTGAAAAGCAAACAAACCATTTTTGAAAACACAAATGAGCAAGTATCTAAGAGCCCATGGATAACCATGGATAGAAAGGGTGCTAACACCTTCCCTTTCCATAATCTACCTCCCGAACCGAGAGCAATCTCTTTAAGGAATTTTTCTGTGCTTTTGTCCTTTCCACTTGGAGAAAATAAAAGACGGTGGCGACTCTTGCTTCCGCGACATTTCGCGAACCAGCGTTAAACAGTCAGTTCCAGATCCACCGATCACAGAACTGGCGACTCTGCTGGGGACTTAAAACTTAAAGTGAGGTGTACCTTAGGGTTAGTTCATAACTGTGTTTTCAATTGTATTGACTTGTCTGCTTTAAATTTGTGGGTCGCATGGGAGTTACATAGATCCTAACCCGGACCTGGGGATACCCTGTTAGGTAGCATAAGCTGTAAGGGACCTGTCCGGCGTAGACCGACACGGGTGAAACAGTGGCTGCATTGGTGTGGCACCTTGGTCTGTACCGATATCCCTTGTGTTGCAACGAGGAGAATATGGGTCTTATTAGGAGTCATTAAGCACCAACAACCTTAGAACCTTAAATGACACAACTTGGCCATTAGAATAGTAGCAGTATGCTACGCCCATTGAGGCTAAACTCTCGTGATGGTTCTGGCTGCAAGAAAAGATTGCGATGCTGGAGTTATGACCGATTGAGGGTAGTCAATGATATTGGGATCCTCTAAGAACCCGGTTACTTTGATAGGACAGGTATGAACCAACAAACTGAAAGAGGGTAATACCTAGACCTCATGCTGGCCTAAACTTTAAGGGCTTGCCTTGTGTGACTTGTGTGCCTTACCATGTTTGCCTTTGTATCTATTTGTGGTGTGCTTTATCATAACATCATAACATCATGAGCATTGCATGCATCCTGCATAAGGACTGACCATTTCAAAGACAAAAGGGTTTCATCTTTGCTCTGTTTTGTAGAACACCATGATGCCTGTGTGAAGGAATACTATCCAGTTCAGCTTTGTTCACTCACCTGAGTTGCTTGAAGAGTTGGTTAGCAGGATTCCAAATACCACTTCCATCATTCAGAGGCATGGTTATCTTCTCAGTTTAGTCACTGCAAAGCGGGATCAACAGTTGATGAGTGTTCTGACCCAGTTCTATGACCCTCTGTACCAGTGCTTCACCTTTCAAGACTTCCAGCTGGTCCCTACCCTGGAAGAGTTCTCTGATTTGCTTGGTATCCCTATCTTGGATCAGACTCCCTTTACTGGTTGGGAAAAGACCCTCAGGCTTGAGGATGTTGCTGCAGCTCTTCCCTTGACACATCAAGAGGTAATGGACAACTGGGTAACTAGAAGCGGAGTTAAGGGTTTCTTGGCCAAGTTTCTGATTGGTAAAGCTAACAGTTTCTGGAATGACCTGGACTTTAGGGCATATGAAGACATCCTAGATCTCTTAATCTATGGGCTAGTCTTGTTTCCTAATCCTGACAACTTCATCAATGTCACTGCCATAAGAATCTTTATGTCTCAGAACCCTGTGCCCACTCTCTTGGGTGACATCCTACAACAACTTCATGCTCGTACCACCCGAAGACGAGGAACTCTATGGTGTTGTATCCCTTTGTTGGTGAGGTGGTTTATTTCGCACCTCCCTAAGTTCGTACTAAGGAACCAAGAAGGAAGAGGTTAGGCTCATAGGTTAATGTCTCTCACCGATAAAGACGTCATTTGGACTTGCAGAGGTTTGGATGAGATAGCTATTATTGATCGATGCGGGGAATACCCTAATATCCCTCTGATTTGTACCCAAGGAGGGATCTCTTACAATCCATGCCTAGCTCTTCGTCAGTTTGGAAGAGCCAGAAGAGCAGGGCCTCATGAAATGTTGGTGCCTCACATCAGTTTTGAGTTTCAAGTGGATAGTGACGAGCTGCGTCGTAGGTTCATCAAGGCTTGGGACAAAGTTCATAAAGCTGACCCACAAGAGTTGGGGCCAAAGACTTCTTTACCTATGGAAGCCTACTACAAATGGGTTCGCATCCGTGCTCAGAAGTTAGGTATGCCGTATGAAGCTGTCAGACCTATCATTCTTGAGTATCCTGACAAAGATGGTGTTCCTCCAACTGTCCTTCCTCCTCAGATACCTACTGATTATGAGACATTAAAGAGGTCTTGGTCGCAATTGCGAGAAGAACGGGATTCTTACCGGGAAAAGTTTAACGAGCAGGAGTTGAAGATCCAGAAGCTGACAAAGCAGTTGGAGAATGAGCGAGCTCTAAATGACTACATCCGTACTGAGAAGAGGAGACCATGGGATCAATAAGGAGCTCTGGATGTTCTTTTACAGTGTTATTTCCCTTTTCAGTATTTCCTTTTATGTAACGCCTAAGGGAAACCTGTTGAACAATTTAAGTTTCAAAGTTGAATCTAATGAAGTGTGTTCCTTTTTGTTTACAAAGTTGATTCCCGATTGTCTTTGAAAACATAAATCATACGCATTCCATTCATCATGTGCATAGCAGGTTTTCTTCTTTTCAGGTTGCTTACCGTTCTTCGCTGTTTATTTCAGCATCATGAATCCTGACTCATCATCAACTGAGATGTCCATCAAGGCTCTTCAGGCGCAGAATGCGCAATTTCAGGAACTAATCATGGGTTTGGCTCAGGGCCAAGAGGAGCTGAAGGCTCTGCTCCTGAAGAAAGAGAAGAAGAAGAAGAGGAGAACTGTTCTTTTTAACTCGGGCCGAAGGTTTGGCAATACTCTGCAGAATGAAGAGGCTGGTTCTTCTATAGGCAAGGGTGGTCCTCAAGAAGGAAAAGGTCCTAGTCCGGTAGTCTCCGACAACGAGACTAACTTTGATGAGGAACAATATCCTCCCGCAGAAGACAGATATAAGCAGTTGGAGGACAGGTTGAATGCTATGGAGATACAACAAGTGCCTGGGCTGGATTTCGGAGACTTGGGTTTGTCTACTGGTGTGATCATTCCTCATAAGTTCAAAGCACCATCCTTCACCAAGTATGACGGGGCGTCTTGTCCCAAGCTACACCTCAGGTCTTATGTGCGGAAGATTAAACCGTACTCAGTGGACAAGAATTTGTGGATCCACTTCTTCCAGGAGAGTCTTTCAGGGACTCATCTCGAATGGTTCTATCAGCTGGATGGGACCAAGGTTCGTAACTGGGAGGAGTTGGCTACTGCTTTCTATAAGCAGTATCAATATAATGCCAACCTTGCCCCTACACGTACCCAACTCCAGGGTATGTCATTAGGTTCAAGTGAAGGTTTTAAAGAGTACGCTCAGAAGTGGAGGGATCTGGCTGGCAGGGTGCAGCCTCCGTTGACTGATCGGGAGTTGGTAGACATGTTCCTAGGGACCCTATCTGGGCCATTTTTCAACCATCTTATCGGTAACTCGTCTGCAGGGTTTACTGATCTTATTCTAACTGGAGAGAGAATTGAGGCTGGGTTGAAGTCTGGTAAGATTCCGAAGGGTGCAACTACAAGCTCTAAGAAGAAACCCTTCAAAAAGGAGGCAAGTGCTGTATATGGCTCTAGAAGACAAGAGAAACCTGAGCGCCGCCAATCTATCAATGCGGTGATGATTGCCAAGCCTGCTGCCGCTCCTCGGCAAACCAATCCACCAAGGGCTGAAAGACCCCGGAGAGAGTTCACCCGTTTGAGCATGACTCTATCGCAGATCTTGCCACAGCTGCTATCCACCAACCTAGTAACTGTCAGAGAGGCCCCAAAAGTTGTGAACACTGCCTCTCCCAAATACAATCCAAATGCCCGCTGTGCTTATCATTCCGATAGCCCGGGGCATTCCACTGATGACTGTTGGGCCTTAAGGAACAAGCTACAGGACCTTATTGACGCCAAGGAGGTACAATTTGAGGCATCTGAGAAGCCTAATGTAGTGACAGCTCCCCTGCCTGCTCATGGAGTGAATGCTATTGGGGACGAAGATGAAGTGGATGAAGCTGAGTTTGATAGCTGGATTTACCCGGAAACCGACAGTGGACTTAGCAATTGGAGTGCGAAGGACAACCTACCTGTTTCTCTTGTTACTAAGTAATGAATTCCTATGTTTTTGGCATTTGTAATAAACAATAAATAAAACTTTATGGCCCGGTGTCTTACCCGGGGCACCGTTGGCTTCATTTGTGAGGGCATATAAATTGTCATTTCATATATCATAAATAAAAATCTTGGACGCTTTCTCGCATTTCAAATCTTATGCTCCTTTTCTGTCTTTCCTTCCTTTATATATTTCAAAACAGCTGTATTTACACACACTCACTCATACAGGTTTCAATCCACTCTGGATCTCACTGGTAATGACTCTGCTACTGCCAGTTATGACTTCGAAAATCCGATCAACTTAGCCGAAGACGAAGGTGAAGATGATTGCGAAGTGCCTGGCGAGCTTGCAAGACTGTTACTTCAGGAAGAGAGGGCGATTTAACCACATGAAGAGCCAGTGGAAACAATAAACTTGGGTACTGAAGCAGACAGGAAAGAGGTAAAGATTGGTGCCAACCTAGAGCTCAGCGTGAAGCAACGGTTGACTAAGATGCTACATGATTATATGGAGATCTTTGCCTGGTCCTACGAAGACATGCCCGGGTTGGATACCGATATTGTGGTCCATCACTTTCCTACTAAGAACGACTGCCCTCCGGTTAAGAAAAAGGTATGCCGTATGCGTCCAGAGATGTCAGAGAAGATTAAAGCCGAGGTTATGAAACAGTTTGATGCTGGGTTCCTTGCAGTGACTTCTTACCCTCAGTGGGTTGCTAATGTGGTGCCGGTACCAAAGAAAGATGGAAAGGTCAGAATGTGTGTCGATTACAGGGATCTGAACAGGGCCAGTCCCAAGGATGACTTCCCTCTACCTCACATCGATGTCCTTGTTGACAATACAGCTCAGCATAAGGTGTTCTCTTTCATGGATGGCTTTTCAGGTTACAATCAGATCAAGATGGCACCTGAAGACATGGAAAAGACTACCTTTGTTACTCAGTGGGGCACCTTCTGCTACAAGGTCATGCCCTTTGGACTGAAGAACGCTGGGGCAACCTACCAACGTGCCATGGTTGCTTAATTTCATGACATGATCCATCATGAGATAGAAGTGTATGTTGACGACATGATCGCAAGGTCCCAAACTAAGGAAGAGCACCTAGATCATCTGCAGAAATTGTTTGACCGGTTGAAACTGTATAAGCTAAGGTTGAACCCGAACAAGTGCACCTTCGGGGTAAGATCTGGGAAGTTGCTAGGCTTCGTTGTAAGCGATAAGGGTATTCAAGTGGACCCTGCCAAGGTCAAAGCTATTCAAGAGATGCCAGTTCCTAAGACAGAGAAAGAGGTCAGAGGTTTTTTAGGACGCCTGAATTACATTGCTCGATTCATCTCACACCTGACTGCTACTTGTGAGCCAATCTTCAAGCTACTGAAGAAAGATCAGGTAGTACGTTGGAACGATGAATGTCAGGCCGCTTTTGACAGAATTAAAGAGTATCTTCAAGAACCACCCATCCTTATGCCACCGGTTGAAGGGAGACCTCTGATACTATATCTAACAGTACTTGACAACTCAATGGGGTGTGTGCTGGGGCAGCATGACGAGTCTGGCCGAAAAGAGCATGCCATTTATTACCTTAGCAAAAAGTTTACCGACTGTGAGACCCAATACTCACTGCTCGAGAAAACTTGCTGCGCTTTGGCATGGGCTGCTCGCCGGCTGAGACAGTATATGCTGACTCACACTACTTTGTTGATCTCAAAGATGGATCCTATAAAGTACATATTTGAAAAGCCTGCTCTGTCTGGGAGAATAGAAAGATGGCAAATGATCTTGACAGAATACGACATTCAGTACACTACCCAGAAAGCCATCAAGGGAAGTGTATTGGCAGACCACTTGGCACATCAGGCAGTAGACGACTATCAGTCAATGAACTTCGAGTTTCCGGACGAGAGCATCATGATAGTGACTGATTGTGAAGTACTTGGACCGGATGAAGGACCTGAGGAAGGATCCCGATGGTCTATGAACTTTGACGAAGCCTCCAATGCTTTGGGTAACGGTATAGGCGCTGTAATCATATCCCCTCAAGGCACTCATACTCCACTCACTGCCCGGCTATGTTTCAACTGTACCAACAACATGGCAGAGTATGAGGCATGCATCATGGGTCTTCAAGTTGCGATCGATCTAAGGATCAAGTTTCTGAGTGTCTTCGGAGATTCCGCTCTTGTGATCAATCAGATCAAAGGAGAGTGGGATACGAAACATCCGAATCTTATTCCTTACAGAGAATGTGTGTTGACCTTGATCCCCCACTTCACGAAGATAACCTTTGAACACTTCCCGAGAGAGGAGAATCAGCTGGCGGACGCGTTAGCTACAATGTCTTCTATGTTCAAGGTCAAATGGGATAATGAGGCTCCCCGGATCATCATCTGGAAACTGGACGAACCGGCATACTGTTGTGATCTCGAGACTGAATTGGTGACTGAGAAGCCTTGGTACCATGAAGTGAAGAGATATTTGGAAGCTCAGGAATACCCTGAAGTTGCCTCTTTCAATGATAAAAAGTTTCTGAGAAGGTTCGCAGCGAAGTTCTTCCTTAGCAACGGCATCTTGTACAAGCGAAACCATGATTCAACCTTACTGCGTTGTGTGGATAAGACTGAAGCAGAAAGGATCATGGAAGAGCTACATGAAGGGACCTTTGGTACACATTCCAGTGGGCACACTATGGCAAAGAAGATCCTACGGGTAGGGTATTTCTGGTCCACAATGGAAGCCGACTGCTACCAACATTCTCGGACATGCCATAAATGCCAGATTTATGCAGACAAGGTGCATGTTCCTCCAGTTCCTTTGAATGTTCTGACTGCGCCTTGGCCGTTTGCAATGTGGGGCATAGACATGATCGGTGAGATTAAACCTACGGCATCTAATGGGCATCGCTTCATCCTGGTAGCGATTGATTACTTCACGAAGTGGGTCGAAGCAGCTTCCTACGCTACGGTAACCAAGACTGTTGTGGCACGGTTCATTCGGCACAATCTGATCTGTCGATACGGCGTCCCAGAAAGAATTATTACAGACAACGGTACCAATCTCAATAACAAGATGATCACTGAGCTCTGCGAGCAGTTCAAGATACAGCACCATAACTCTTCTCCCTACAGACCGAAGATGAATGGGGCTGTAGAAGCAGCAAATAAAAATATCAAGAAAATCGTGAAGAAGATGACAGTGACTTATAAAGATTGGCACGAGATGTTACCGTTCGCTCTACATGGGTACCGTACCTCAGCCAGGACGTCAACCGGGGCAACTCCTTTCTCCTTGGTTTATGGTATGGAGGCAGTCTTATCGATCGAAATGCAAATACCCTCTCTCCGGATAATGAAGGATGCAGACCTGAACGAAGATGATTGGATCCAGACACGACTTGATCAGCTAAACCTTATTGACGAAAAGAGACTTGCTGCTATCTGTCATGGTCAGACGTACCAAAAACGGATGATCAGGGCATTTAACAAAAAGGTCATACCACAGGAATATCAAGTTGGGGATCTGGTAATCAAGCGAATCATCCTTCCTCAGAGTGATCCAAGGGGAAAATGGACCCCTACATACGAAGGGCCATTTGTGGTTAAACATGTGTTCTCAGGAGGAGCCATGATTCTGACCAACATGGATGGTGACGACCTTCCTCACCCCGCCAATGCAGACATAGTAAAAAGATACTACGCATAAAAAAGACCCGCTAGGCTGACATGCCTAGGCAAAAATTAGGGCTTCCCGGCGAACCAAAAGGGTTCGGGCAAAATGAAGGGATGAAATGAAAAAATATGTACACCCGGCAAGTCGAAAACCTGAAAAGGCGGCTTGGGCAAAAATGGGTATCCCGGTGGACTGAAAACCCGAAAGGGCGGTCCAGGCAAAAGTTAGGGATAAAGCGTAATACTATGTCTCATTGGATCACTTTGCATCCAGAATCCGATATCTGCATCAAGTTCAGACGGCATCGATCAGTCAGCTTCATCTTCAACCAAGGTCATCAAGTGATGAGACGCTCGGAGATATAAAGGCAATAGCAGAGTTGAAACCCAGTGGGATCATTCATTTCACACAGCTGTTTTATTTTCTCTTGTACAAAATTTGTATAAACTCTTTTGTTCGACGGCGTTCTCTTACTAGGACGTCAGCCTCTTGTACATGAAACGCCTATTTACAGGCAAATTCAAAATCAATACAAATATACTTTTCAGTTAAAATTGCCAATTGTTTTTCCTTTTCTGTTTTGTTTTGCGAAGAACGTCCAAGGTTCAATTTGTGATATATGCATTGACAATAATTTGCTAACTCATGAATATTTGCATACGAAACAAAGGATTAATTACGGGTAACATTAGAAACAGGGGCAATAAAGAGTTGTCTAAGCAATCTAATTGTTCTATCCTCTAAGGTACCAAGGTAGGTTTGGCTGAAGAACATAGCCAGATATCTTAATTCCCCAGAGAGTAAGCCAACAAGTCAGTGCACTCTCCCCGAGCAAAGTTACAATCAAACTTAAAGAAGTTGGGTATCCTCCCGCAGATCTCAACATTCCCCAGCAGTACATGTATTCTTAACAAGCATCCCCGGCAGTCTTGACCTAAAGATTGTTCCCCAGCGGTATATCCAACATTCAGTAGAATCACTTCCCCGATACAATTCAAAACTTCCCCAAGAGAGTCCAATCTAGTTCCCCAGGAAAGTTGGAATCATCTCCCCAGCAGTAAGCTTATCCCCAGTAGATTCTGGAAGCTTACCCTCGCAGAGCACGAACGCATCTCCCGGCTTTATTCAAAGAGTTATTTCCTTACTAGGATATAACTGGGTTATCCTCAGCCCAAAACCACGGAAAGATCGTCCTCGACGAAGTCTTCTTATCCCCAGCGAAGTCTATCAGCGCTTCCAACACAACAATGGTATCCCCAGCAAGTTATCTTCATCAAACTCAACAAAGTACCTCTCTCCCTACAGAGTATTGCTCCCCAGCAAGATTAATAGAGTACTTTTCTCCCCGCAGGGTAATCCATTCGCCAAGTTTATTCCCCAACGGAGTTATCTTCTCCTACCGGTATTCTTGCAACTATCATCCCCAGCGGAGACAAATATTCTACTCTTCAATATCAGCCCAGGATTCAACTTCCCGGCACCCGTCAAGGATTTACTTTCCTAGACGAAAACATATATCACATACATCATTATAGCATGCATATACGCATCGCATCTTACAAATCTCATTTATGTTGAGAACATCATTGCTTGATCCATATCATGCATTGCATATGACTGACCTTTACCTTTCAGGAAAGATTCAGTTAAGTTCTCAGCTATATTTCAAGACCTTGCCTGGTTCAGTTAAATCGACCCTAAGATTTTTCTGTTTCTTATCCAGTCAAAGGCCTTCTCTGGTTCAGTCAGATCGACCCTAAGATCTCCCTGTTTCTTATCCAGTTGAAGACATTTCAAGACCTAGACTGGTTCAGTTAAATCGACCCTAAGATTTTTCTGTTTCTTATCCAGTCCAAGGCCTTCTCTGGTTCAGTCAGATCGACCCTAAGATCTCCCTGTTTCTTATCCAGTTGAAGATTTCAAGACCTAGACCGGTTCAGTTAATCGACCCTAAGATTTTCTGTTTCTTATCCAGTCAAAGGCCTTCTCTAGTCCAGTTAAATCGACCCCTAACAGATTTTCCTAATAAAGACTCAGTAGAAGATATCCAAGATTCTCTCAATGATTACTGTTGAGGTTGTAGTCGCCTGTGGTTCTCTCCCCGTTACTGCGGAGGTAGTAATCGCCCCAAGATTCTCTCAATGATTACTGTTGAGGTTGAAGTCGCCCAAGATTCTCTCAATGATTACTGTTGAGGTTGAAGTCGCCCAAGATTCTCTCAATGATTACTGTTGAGGTAGAAGTCGCCCAAGATTCTCTCAATGATTACTGTTGAGGTTGAAGTCGCCCAAGATTTTCTCAATGATTACTGTTGAGGTAGTAATCGTCCCCAGATTCTCTCAGCGTTACTGTTGAGGTAGTAATCATCCCCAGATTCTCTCAGCGTTGCTGTTGAAGTAGAAGTCGTCCAAGATTCTCTCAATGATTACTGTTAAGGTTGAAGTCATCCAAGATTCTCTCAATGATTACTGTTGAGGTTGAAGTCGCCTATGGTTCTCTCCCCGATACTGCGGAGGTAGTAATCGTCCCCAGATTCTCTCAGCGTTACTGTTGAGGTTGAAGTCGACCAAGGTTCTCTCAGCGTTCCTGTTGAGGTAGTAATCATCCAAAGTTCTCTCAGCGTTCCTGTTGAGCTAGTAACTATCCCTGGTTCATTCATCACCTTTTGAAGATCCAGATTCAGCTCCTGTAACCAGTCAGGACACATCCATACAAAGAATTTGAAGACCAACTCCTGTAACAGGTCAGGTAATCATTTTTTCTTTTGCAGGTACGCAAGTTCTCGCTAAGGAATCTCTTACGCGATCGACATCCAGATGGCATCTATAAGCCCATCCACCTTCCATCATCTCTTAGCATGGCATCTATAAGCCCATCACCCTATCCATTAATCTCCAAATGGCATCTATAAGTCCATTCCCATCATCACGCTACTATGTGAGCGCAAATTTCTGGGCACTCTAGTGTTCAATCATCTTCCACCTTCGGATTACGAAAGGCACGTCAACCAATCTGCATCCTCAGGTCTAAGAAGATTGAACAGGGGCAACTGTTGTACCCCAAAATTTTCCCTCCCATATTCTTCAAGAATTGCAAAGAACAAAGCTTCAAAATATCCCCAAGGGTTGCACAGTTCAAGGGCCTCCTAACAGTCAAGATTAGGGTTTTGGTTCTGACCAAGTAAATGAAGTTTCCAAGGGTCCAATCAAGTCCCACATGCCTACAAACATGGTCAAGCATCCTCATACCAAGTTTCAAGACTTACAGCACAAAATTGCACAGTCAAAAACCCTAATTGCACTACAGTCAACTGTAGGGGCAAAATGGTCATTTGACAGTCAAAAGTTCAAATTTTTGGTCAACATCTCATTTTGAAGCCACAAACATCATTTGATCAATGCTTGATCATGATTCTCAAAGCTTGGCTCAAAAAGTCTCAAGATGCAAAAGTTTCCATATTTGGACAGTTGAAAAAGTCAATTGTAACTTGACCAAGGCATAACTTCCACATGGTTTATCAGAAAAATTCCATCCAAAGCTCATTTTGAAGAGAAAGACATTTCCTACAACTCCTCTTCATACTTCAAGTCCAAGAAATGCTCTCACAAAAAGTTATCAATTTCAACATTATAGGTCATTTTTAAAAGTCAACAAAAAGGGACTTTAAGTCAAAGGCCATAACTTGAGATTGGTAAATCAAAATGACATGGGACCAAAGAAATTGGTTAGAGGACTCAAAGACCTTTCCAAAATGTCCAAGAACATGAGCAAAAGCTTAAAAATTGAGCAAGATATGCCTTGTGGAAGTTGGGAAATGTTTGGATATTTTGAAAAGTCAACATTGATTCAAATGTCCTAAAAATGCTAATGGGCCTCTTTTTCTTCCAAGAATCATTATCCAAGGCATGTGCACGACCATTTGGCCCAAAGGGAAGTTTTTCATCATTTTTATTTATTTATTGGAATTTTTAAATGCTAATAATTCATTTAATTAAAATAAATATGTGGAAAATACTAAACCTAAGTTTTTAAATCATTTTATGCATGGAAAACACTCAATATTTCGTGCATGATCAGATTTGGAAAGAATCTTGGTAATTGGACATGATTGGAACCAAAATATGCATGAAAAAGATGGGAAAATTATGGCATGGAAATCAAATATTCTCTTCATGAATTCATTGATTTTTTGATCCAATTTCTAACCCTAATCATTCCAGTACATATATACATGATAACCCTAGTGCCCAAAACCTCCCAGCTGCGCAAGAACATCATCACCACTTTTGCATTTTTTGTGAAAAACTCAAATACTGAAAACTGTCTTCCTGTGCGATTCAAGCCAAAATATTTATCTCATCACCTTCCTGAGACATCAAGAAACGTGTCTGAATAGTTTTCCACATCCCTAACGCCCAGAATTGGTGAATGGAACTCAAACTTTTTCACTTTTTTGCATAAATCGTATTTCATCATTCATGGCATGTTTTTGAATTCTAATACTTGTTTTGTGTTACTCTCATCATTCTGAAGCTAACTGTGTTATTCAATTAAGTTTTCCACACCCATACGCGATTTCACCATGGATGATGGTTAAGGTTATAGAATTTTCAAATTGGGCGTTTATGAATGCTGTAAAATTAAGACACCTCAGTGCCATGTTTGGAATCAGGAAGCTTGGACGAATTGATTGCCATAGTCGCGCCTAATTTATGTGGCCATATGGCCTATTCGCTATTATTGAAAACTGCACATTTTGGGGGGGTTTAAAACCCCCGCTAACCCTTTTTATGTTTCAGGCAAAAACACAAACGAGGAAGAAGAAGGCTAGGTGGCGAGGCGTAAGTGGTTCGTTTGAATTTTCGCGCTAAAGTTCCACTAACCATTGCTTTTATCTTATATTATTTGTTTCCTATTATATAATCAAAGCGAGTTGGTAGCTCAGTGGCAAAGCATAGCATTGGTAACCTTCAGGACCTGGGTTCGATCCCAGGTCCCCCTCCCTTTCCCTTATATTTTTCTCCTAATTATGTTCTCATGTAGCTTATGCTCTGAAGACCACCATACGCTCCCCACTCAAACGTGCCACACGTCCCACCATCTCCATCCAAGGGCCAAGATCTGAGGCCTATGATATGCCTTAGTCAACACACATGCACGCCAGCGTCAAAGTCAAATGAGGCCATAGACAAGTGGGCCAGAATTACTGGACTTTACCTCCAATTTGGGGACAGACCCCCCAAGGTTTTGATTTTTATTTTCTTTCTTATTTTATTTATTTCAATTATTTCTTTTTTAAATTCCTTATTTTAATTTATTTTCATAAACTATAAAAATAATACCAAAAAATCAGAAAAGACAAAATTAAAAATATATTTTATTTTAATATTTTTTAAGTAAATATCATTAATTAATTTAGCTTTGTAAAATTAGGTTTAATTCAAACATTTTTCTTAATAAATTAAAATTTTGTAGAATTAGGGTTTTAATCAATTTTTATCCTTTTTCTTTTCTTTTCACTAATAATTAATTATTTATTTTTATAAATCAAATTGCCATTAATTAATTAATTTAATTTTAGGTTTAAACTTTAACATGTTTTTCTTAATAAATAAAAGTTGTAGAATTAGGGTTAATTAGTTAATTTCATTTAATTCACATAAAAAAACCATAAATCCAAAAAATCTCAAAATAATTTCTTTTTTTCATTTTTATTTAATTAATTTAATAATTTAATTTAATTTCATTCAAAAGGGTCCAACGCCCTCGCTTCCAATTTTAATTCCAATTCGCGCATTTTATTTTATTTCTTATAATATTAATGTAACTCTCCCAAAGCCTTGTAAACTCGGACATTTTGTTTCTCGCACTTTATCTACGTTCTGTCAAATCGGGTCTTGGATTTTAATTTTGGCGATGTGGACCCGCGCCTTTGTAATAGTTTAGAACTTTTATATTTCCGCAACTTTTTAACTGTTAATAATGGCATGCAAGAATGAATGATAAAAATAAAAACAAACGCGTAGATCACCTATGACATGACAAGACAAAATAAATGAAAACGACACACAAATCACACACCACCCCTAGGGTACGCCTCACTGTTGCCTTGCCTCGAAAAGTGATCGTCGAGTAGAGGATGTCTTAGTAAGTCCTCATGATCCGGGAACCTGGCATGAGGGTAGCTTCTAAGGTGTCTTCCCATTGCTCTGGTGATCACCATGTCCCGAACCTCGAATTGACCCGAACACCTCCAACGGTGGTGCTACCTACCTCTCAATGGTAGGATGGCACTACTTTAAAGGACATTTACACAGACGAATTCCTTAGGGTAGGTAGACGACTCTAGATACTTGCTCTAAATTCAAAACAAATTCTAAAATACTTTTCACACCATCACATTTTCAAAAAGCTTTCGAAAGCAATTTTTCAAACACTCTTGAGGACCGATACAAGAGTCGAACTGGAATTTTCAAAGAAACTTTTTTTAAAACCCACAGTTGAAAAGCAAACAAACCATTTTTGAAAACACAAATGAGCAAGTATCTAAGAGCCCATGGATAACCATGGATAGAAAGGGTGTTAACACCTTCCCTTTCTATAATCTACCTCCCGAACCGAGAGCAATCTCTTTAAGGAATTTTTCTGTGCTTTTGTCCTTTCCACTTGGAGAAAATAAAAGACGGTGGCGACTCTTGCTTCCGTGACATTTCGCGAACCAGCGTTAAACAGTCAGTTCCAGATCCACTGATCACAGTAGGTCTCCAGTGTATGTATCTCGTCCCTCACCGGTGGTGTGAGTGTCTTGTATTTATAGGAGATGAGGGTGCATGGAAATAGAAAGAGACAACCATTAACCAA
The DNA here is from genome assembly GCA_948472305.1 of Vicia faba. NCBI lineage: Eukaryota > Viridiplantae > Streptophyta > Magnoliopsida > Fabales > Fabaceae > Vicia > Vicia faba. The sequence continues at coordinate 123,985,167 of OX451737.1, read as the reverse complement.
GCTTTGAAGGCCATAAGACCAAAATCAGACACATTAAAAGACTTCCATTTTTGAAAAATTCATGCCTTTTTGAGCCATGGGATGAACCTGGACACATTTGGCTCCTTCGAATGCCCTCCAACGTTGCTCTTCGATTGGCCTAGAGTTTTGATTCGAAGTGTTCAGAAACTTCTTTATTAGAGCTTCTTCAATCAGTCAGCTTCTAAATTGATTGCTTGATTTTGTTGATAGACTTATCTAAAGACATCTTGCTCTGATATGCCAATCGAAGGACACTTTGTTAATCATGCCTTCAAAGTACCCCTTATCCTTGCTCTTCGATTGGCCCATAATTGTCTCCTTTGAATGGACCATAGGTATATCCTTTGAGTGGCCCTTTTGTGTGCCTTTCGAATAGTTCATATGTATGCCTTGTGCCTTCTTTGAATGGGCCACCAATGTGTGTCCTTCGAATGGACCTTTGGAGTGCTCTTTCGAAGGGGTCGAATTATGTGACATAGTGCAGAAAATGGGTTGAGGGGTCTTGGACTTATGCATTGAAGGCAAGCATAAAATGAGTCTTTGCCTCATGCATTGAAGGCAAGTTGAAAGGATCCTTTGACTTAGTGAATCCAGGGCAAGGATGAAGGGGCTTTTGGCCTAGTGAATCAAAGGTTGTATGAAGAGGCCTTTGGCCTAGTGAATCGAAGGGAACTTGTAGAGGTCGTTAGCCTTGTGACACTTGGACCAAGGCTTGGTCGAAGGGGAACCAACGTGCAATCAAAGTTGATGGGCCAATGCTTGATCGAATGGTTTTAGATGCCCAATCAAAGCTTGTTGATATGCCAATCAAAGGACCCTTTAATCTGAGATGCCAATCGAAGGACATTGCTCAGATGCCAATCGAAATACACAGTTAACATGCCAATCGAAGGGCATTTGGTTGGCATGCCAATCGAAGGACACTGTTCAGATGCCAATCAAAGGACATTGTTCAGATGCCAATCGGAGAACACTATTCAGATGCCAATCGAAGGACACTTGATCATCATTCAAAAAAATTCATTTTCTTTAGGCAAGTGTTTGTAACCACCCATGTAAGAGGAAACCTTGGGAAACATGAGACAGAAAATTTTGGGGTACAACAGCTGCCCTTATTCAATCTTCTTAAACCTGAGGATTTAGATTGGCTTGTTTGCCTTTTGTGATCTGAAGGTGGAAGATGATTGAACACTAGAGTGCCCAGAAATTTGCACTCGCATGAAGTAACACTGATGGTTGAAAATATCAGGAATGGGCTTACAGATTCCATTTGGAGAAGATCACAGAGAGTCGTCGGAGATGGGCTTAAAGATGCCATCCAAAGTAGATGTTGATTTCATAAATGGTCTCTTTGTGGGGAATTCCTGTTCCTGCTGTCTGAGGAGGACTCCGCTGGGGAATGTGGTTTTTGTTGTTCTCCTGCTTGAGGAAAAACTCTATGGGGAATAGAGTCTAGGAACTTCAGTTGTCCAAGGCTCTGCTAAAGAGTTATCTTTGGAGAGATGAAAGTTTATTGTTTTCTGGTTGAAATCAAGGCTTCACAGTAACTTGCTGGGGATAATGGAATTAACCATTATATGAAAATGTAATAAAAAGGACCTGCGTATGGATGCTTCAGGACGAGTCCGTGTTAGTCTGCATCCAAAGATATATGGGAAAGAGCCTGTGTGGGGATTTTCTGGGATGAGTCTGTGTTAGTCTACATCCAGAGATATATGAGAAGGATCCTGTGTGGGGCTACTTCAGGATGAGTCTGTGTTAGACTGCATCTGGATGATAATAAGGAACCCGTGTAAGATTTCTTTGTATGGTCATGTAGATAGTTTTCTTGTCTGGTTTCAGGTGATAATCTACAAATCAGCTGTTCGTAGATAGTTGTCCTGTCTGGTTTCAGGTATTAATCTAGAACTTGAAAATTGTCGGTCGCTGAGATAGTTGTCCTGGCTGGTTTCAGGTATTAATCTCTGACCTGAGAAAGAAAGATAGTTTTCCTGGCTTGTTACAGGTATTAATTTTAAATCTCCCCATGTAGATAGTTTTCCTAGCTTGTTACAAGTATTAATATACAATCGGTCGTCCACAAATAGTTCTCTTGGCTTGTTACAGGTATTAATATGGAACTTGTTTTTGTTGGTCGTTTGAGATAGTTGTCCTGGCTTGTTATAGGTATTAATCTCCGACCTGAGAAAGAAAGATAGTTTTACTGGCTTGTTACAGGTATTAATCTTCAATCTCGCCATGTAGATAGTTTTTCTGGCTTGTTACAGGTATTAATCTACAACCGATCATCTACAGATAGTTGTCCTGGCTTGTTACATGTATTAATCTGTAACTTATTTTTGTCGGTCGTTGAGATAGTTGTCCTGGCTAGTTTCAGGAATTAATCTCTGGCCTTAGAAAGAAAGATAGTTTTCCCGTCTTGTTTTGGGTATTAATCTTCAATCTGCTCATGTAGATAGTTTTCCTGGCTTGTTACAAGTATTAATCTACAATTAGTCATCCACAGATAGTCATCCTGGCTTGTTACAGTTATTAATCTAGAACTTGTTTTTGTCGGTCGTTGAGATAATTGTCCTGGCTAGTTTTAGGTATTAATCTCTGACCTTAGAAAGAAATATAGTTTTCCCGTCTTGTTTTGGGTATTAATCTTCAATATGCTCATGTAGATAGTTTTCCTGGCTTGTTACAGGTATTAATCTACAATCGGTCGTCCACAAATAGTTGTCTTGGCTTGTTACAGGTATTAATCTGGAACTTGTTTTTGTCGGCCGTTGAGATAGTTGTCCTGGCTAGTTTCAGGTATTAATCTCAGACCTTAGAAAGAAAGATAGTTTTCCCATCTGATTTCGGGTATTAATCTTCAATCCACTCATATAGATAGTTTTCCTGGCTTGTTACAAGTATTAATCTACAATCGGTTGTCCACAGATATTTGTCCTGGCTTGTTACAAGTCTTAATCTGGAACTTGTTTTTGTCGGTTGTTGAGATAGTTATCCTGGTTAGTTTCAGGTATTAATCTCAGACTTTAGAAAGAAAGATAGTTTTCCTGTCTGGTTTCGGGTATTAATCTTCAATCCTCTCATGTAGATAGTTTTCTTGGGTTGTTACAGGTATTAATTTACAATCGGTCGTCCACAGATAGTTGTCATGGCTTATTACAGGTATTAATCTGGAACTTGGCAATGTTGGTCACATAGATAGTTCCCCATTTGGTTTCGGGAATTAATCTTTGAACTGTTGTATTTGTTGGTAAACTCGTCTTGCTTCGGGAGTTCATACCAATTGGTCGTGTAGATAGTTTCCCCGTCTGGCTTCGGGCATTAATCTTTGACCTATTGTATAAGTTGATAGTGTTTGTTTGTATGCTAATTTCAACCTGAAAAGGTAAAACCAGTTTCATGCGATGACATGATGTATGAATTGCATGATGCTCTCAAAATAAATGAGATTATGATATATGCATTTGTGTTGCATATGCTATGATGTTTGTAGAAATGATGTATGAATGCAATATATGAACGTGTCATCTGTTCTATTGCAGTGTTGTTGAATTAGGGAAAATAAATCCCCAATTGTTGTTGGGGATGAAGAATGTAGGTCTTCAAATATGTTGAAGTTAAATGTTAGGAGATAGATTTCCATTGTTTAGATAAATAAACTTTGTTGGGGAAGGAAAAACTTCGTGCAATGTTTGGGGATTTTGTGAAATTCTGCTGGGGAATCCTGAGAAGCTTGGTGACTTCACTGGGGAATTTTTCTTAGATGTCAGAGCAGTAGTTGAGGATTTTTACTCTGCAAAGGATATAGGAACACCTGACATTATTAGGTTGTATGCTGAGGATATGGCAATGACTTTATGATAGGATGTCCCTGCCTTTGTACCTCCTGAAGAAAGTATCTGCTAGGATTTTGTGGATGGCTTGACTGTTATCCCAACTCTTGGAGTTCTTGGTGAATGCTGATCAGGGTGGTCAGCACTCTACTGATAGACAAGTGACGAGATAACGGGACATGGTCGTATGCTTTAATCCCTAACTTTTTCCTGGACTATCCTTTCAGATTTTCAGTCCATCGGGATACCCTTTTTTTGCCTAAGCCACCTTTTCAGGTTTTCGACTTGCCGAGTGTACAAATTTTTCCTATGTATATCCCTAATTTTTCCCGAACCCTTTTGTTTCGCCAGGATGACCTTATTTTTGCCTAGGCCAGTCGACCTAGCGAGTCTTTGCTTATGCGTAGTATTTTTCGACTATGTCCATGTCCGTCGGGTGCAGAGAATTGTCATTGTCCATAGTAGTAAGTATTGCCACACTGCCAGAAGATGTTTTCTTGATTGTACGTGATTCGTTGTTGGAATTCATTGGCAATGACCCAAGTGATTCAGATGGAGATCTTCCTCTAGGTATTTGGCACTTTTGAGAGATTCCCCGAATCTTGACTTGACTGCCCTAGATCACCTGGACACCATGCTATGCCCCTTGATTATAAAATGCCTGTTACTGGAAATGTCATTCCAGTTGAGGTGATTCTGTCCATTGAGAGGAATTTGTTCATTGAATATTCATTGTGCGAATTTCTCTGCTATTTGAAAAATAGTCATGTGCAAACAATGGTATTCAAGAATGCCAAGCTTATGTCTGTCTTGAAGTTTGAAAATCCATTTTTTTAATAAAACAAACAAATTTTGTAAGAGTGTGATATCAACTCAGGATTTATAGCAAACCTTATAGGAGTCAGGATACCTTTTGTAATAGTATGCTTTCGAACTAACCCATGCTTCAGTTGGGACTTTTAAGGGTTATAACGTGGCCTGGTTCACGGTTTAAGAAACAAAGGATAAAGGCTCAAATTTTATTTGTACCCAACCCTTTCTTCGTGATGTTCTTCAATCCTATGCTCAGCTAATGGTGCGTTTAGATCCCAATTGAGTCTGGAATGTTTGCTCTGATACTTGGTGATGGTTCAGAAATTGAACGTTTGTTTGAGAAGGCAGACATTTTATTAACTTTTTCTTTTTTGTTGAGGATTTGTAGGACCTTTTTTTTATAGTTTTTTTATCCCTACTTTTTCCTAAACTGTTTCTTTTGCGATTACAGTCAGCGGGATGCCCCCGTTTTTTTTCTTAAGTCTCCTTCATAGGTTTTGACTTAGCGGGCTTTTCTTTTGAGAGATAATGACTACCTTTCTTGACGATTATGTGCAACCATCACCATCTTTTGGAAGGCATCTTCTACACTATTTGTCGTGTATGAAGGTAGAGTTTGCGACTGAATGCACCTCTGAATTAACGGAGAAAACTACTCTGCCCCAGGTTATGATTAAGGGTTTTAGTTTGTGTGAAAATAAAAAGTCCTGCTCCTTAGGCTCAAAGGGTTTGACTAGGGATTATCTTCCTTATCACTCCATTGTTTAGGATTTGAAACAACGCATGTACATCATCAGCGGGGTCTGTTCAAAAGCACAATGTATGAGATTGTGGTATCATTTTGGTCATCCTCCCTCTAAAGTCTTAGAGCTTTTGATCAGGAGTTGAATATCACAAAATGAAGTAAAAACACAGTTTGAATATAGTGAATACGAATGAATTGATTTAAGACAAACACGTGCAATGCATTAATGGAATAACAAAGTTTGACACGAAACAAATGTTCGAACAATCAAAAGAAATTACAAATTGAAAATTCTAAATGAACAAAAAGCCTCTTTTCAATAACTTGTCACTTCACATGGTGTGCCTTTGAGGGATAGCAGAAGAATTCAGCTTGACCATCTTGTGTAAACTTCAGCAATCCTTCGTCGATCAAGTCTTGAATCTTATTTCTTAATATCCAACAGCCATTAGTTTCATGTCCAGGACTGTTGGAGTGGTACGCACACCTTACATTTGGATTGTACATTGGGGAAGCAGTGTTGGGATTTTGAGGAGGATCCTTCAACGTAATCAGTTTGGCCTCCAACACGCGTTGCAATTCTTGAGCCAATGACATGTTGATTTCGGTAAAGCATCTTTTAGATGTATTCCACTTACGCTGATTATGATATCGTTGTTGGCGAGGTTGTGACGTAACAGCAATTTGGAAAGTTCTACTCTCCACCAAGCCAACTTCTTGTCTTATCAGGCTCTGATTAATTACTTGATCCCCAGCCTCGACTGTTTACTTTATACGGTTATATTCGTCTTGATAAAGCTTACTGATGTGAATCCTCAACTTTTCCTGTCCCCGAGCCAAAATTTTGGATAAGAGCCATTTGATTACTCATCTGGATTCTCATCCTTTCCATCTCAGCTTGCAGTTGTTCCAACTAGTCATCCTTTTTGTTGTCAGAATGTTTTTTGGTCAAGTTCCCAGTGAGGAGTGCTTTCAATTCCTCTTGCCCCTTGGATAGTGTAGCGCGATGGGAGAACTGACTTGGATGTTTTGCATTTGATTGCAATTGTTGCGGTTAGCAAGATTCGCCACTGACTTTTCTTTTATCCAATAAGGAAAGGGTGAAAAGAACATGAAAGACCTTTGAGATTATTTTCTTGAGTTCAAGGAGTAGATTATGAAAATGGAAGGTGTTAGCACCCTTTTCATCCGTAGTTATCTACGGGCTCTTAGTTGCTAGCTAGATCATTGCTTTTGTTTGAAAATATGCTTTGTGGTGGTTTTTGAAAGTATTTTTGAAAAGCGCCTTTTTTTAGGCAAACTTTGTAATGATTCTCGTCTCTATAAGAATGTATACAAAGTGTTGGACTTTTGAAAATATTTCATGGAAAGTGTTGGTGCATTTTGAAAAGGTGTTCGTTTTGAAAGTGAGCAAGCAACTAAGAACGTTTCTACATACTCAATAGTCTTTGTTCTTTTCCTCCTTTGATATTGCCATCTTATCATTGATTGGTAAGAAGCTTTATCTTTGGATGTAAAGGGACGGGCATGGGTCATCGTATGGTCATGATATCAATGTTGTGAGATATCTTAGCATTTTTCTTGAGGGACTAAGATCATTTATAAAGAAACATTCGAAGCGTCATCGAGGGACTATGATCTTATATTTTTTATTGTTTTTGCTAAGACGTATCACATGCATAACGTGGCCATTTTTAGGCAACAAGTGGAGTTAACCCTAAGGGTGCATGTGTGAATAGTGTGTTTGATTTGCATGCATTTAGTCTTTGATTAAGGGTTGTCTACTTGTTGTTTTTTATCTTGACATACAAATCCTAATTATTAGCATTTATATGAAAGCGATAAATTGTGAAAAGTAAATATTATATGCTATTACAATCATTTGGGGAGTGGCGTATACAAATTTTCAAATGGGGATTGCACGAAATTAAAATCCTAGTTATCTATTAAAACCATATTGAAATAATGTACAAGAATGCAAAATAGATTTATTTTGTTTTGGTTAAGAGAAGAAATAAATTTGCTTAAGAAAATATTTTTAGTCTTTTTGTTCTAAAAGAAAATAAAACAAAGTGTATGAATATAAAGTATTTTTTGGTGTTTTTGATTAATGAAAATAGAAGTGATGTTAAAAATAATAAGAGGAAAAAGAATCAGAATTAGCGCATTGCTGAAAGGACAGAAATAAGGGGCAGAAGTTATGACTCTAATGCGCTGCAAATCAGAAAGAAAATGTTAGCAGAAATGGGGAAGGCCAGAAGTTCTGGATCCGGGTGCACTAAAGTTCTGGGGTTGCTGGGAACAAAGGAAATCCTAGAAGTTCTGATGCAAATGGGAACCTAGAAGTTCTAATGTTACTGGAAGGTCAGAAGTTCTGGTTGTTGAGAGAGTCTGGAAGTTCTGATGCAGCTGGAAACTTAGAAGTTCTAGTGTTACTGACAAGCTAGAAGTTCTGATGATGGGTCTGTAAGGTGTCAATGTTGTTGGATGGGAATATCTAGAAGTTCTCGTCTAGGATCAATGTTTTACAAATAATGGGGAAAAATGTCAATAAATAAACATAAAAAGGTGTTTCTGGGGCTAGAACTCAGGACCCTTAACACTAATGTCTTATGCGCTCACTCACTACCACTGGGGTGGTTATACATCCGGTATTAGAAGCAAAAACATAAAAATATATTACAAGGCAAGTTCTAATGATGAACTTTATCTTCTTCTCCACACCAGCCAGAGCATCTGCAACTTAGTTATTTCTCAACCAAAATGAAAAAAAAACGCAAACATAGCAGTTATGGCAGATTTCATCATGGTTTCAGAAATATAAAGCCTTAGAACTGTAAATCAGAAGCAAGCATGAATGTGGCTGATTCTAATTCTGAAACCTAATTTCCTCAAGAAGTTCTGATCTGAAATTCTCTCTACTTAGGCCATATAAATGAAATCTATAAATATGTACAGAATCAGAATCATTATATCTACATTGTATCTTTAGAAATGCAAGCATAACAATGCTTAGCAATGAGATAAAAGTCAGAAGAAACTTACCTTGCAGCTGGAAATTGTTTTGTGAATTAGAGCCTATTTCAGATTGTTGTGATGTTTTGATCAACTTCCTCAAGTTCTCAGAAAGCTGAAGAAACTCTTAGCTTGATCTGTGAATGATGGTAAAGTTCTGGTGCAGCCAAGGTGCAAAATTTTGGTTTTTTGAAACAGAGAGTGGTGAATGTTGTTTTACAGTTTGAAAACAGAGGTTGAGAAAGCTTCTATGTGTATTCTAGAAACTGTATGAATGATTTGGTTCAGAAACACACAAGAAAAATTAGAGTTTGAATGCAGAAATCAGAAAACTAGCAGGTTTTGTGTTTATGTTTGCAGTTTCAAGTTCTTGGGAAATTTCAGCAAGATTTCAAGGCTTTTTCTCAAATATTCGACCTCTTTAATAGTTGAAAATGAAGTTCAATTTATAGGCAAAGGATTTAGGAGCTTTGGAGAAATCAAGAGTACAGCCATCATGTGTTATGGCGCTGACTTGTTCTTGAAACAAATTTGGACAAGTATGGTTCAAGCCAAAACAGAGTGGTTAGCAGCTTTTAGCCGTGCCTGATCTGATTTTATGGGCATGATTTATGGAGAAGTACATCCAAAAGAAAAAGTAAAGCATGGGCCCAATATAAACTTTATACAAAAGTTTGTTTTCCAAGGACAACAATGGTACTTCTATGCCACACGTGGGAAGATCCTTTGGATAAAGACTCAAAAGTGGGTGTGAGCGTTAAATGATGATGAGATTTAACAAACCAGAAAACCTGCAACATGAGATTATGCATCATAGCTTGAAAATGGATCAGAAGTTCAGCATAAACGTGACTTAAACAAATGTCCAACTTCTGATATTTAAATCTCCTTGTTCCAGCATTATCTGAGGGAGTTCTTAGACTTTTCAGAAAGCTTGTAACATGATTTGTAAATCCTCTTTGAATTACTCTTACAAACTCTGATCGTAACTACGTGAGAACTGACCCATAAGTTCTAACCAAACTCTGTCTTGGAAATGCCCAGAATTTACTGAGTGCTTTAGTTTCATTGGACGTGTCTTCAAAGATTTATAACTTGAAATCCCATCATTTCTAGGAGAAGTTCTGTTATGCAATGTTTTAGATCTTGTTGAGATCTATAACTCTTGCGTCAGAAGTTCTTCCTGAATCATCTTGCATTATGATGAAAATCTGGCCACAAGTTCTGAACTTATCATCTTTTCTTAACACTTAGAAGAATTTCTAAGTGTTTAGATTTTTTTTTACTTTTTCAAAGTAAATTTGACTTTTTATTTTATTGATGAAACAAACTTCATATCCTATCATGTCTTGATGAAATATGATTCTTGAAATTTGATTTTGATCCCAAAGTCAAAGTTTGACTTTTCAGTGTGCATTGTGACCATTTTTCCCTTGTGTCAATTTAAACCTAAATTGATATATCAATTCTGCAAACATGAGTCATGAGAGATCTTGTGAGAAATTTCTTGAGAAATGAGAGGTAAAATTTTGGGTTAACAAAAGATAGGTTTAAGAACATATCCTTGAATTGAGCATCTTGAGTTTAGAGATCTCTGGCGTTCTGTTTGAGAGCCATTTTCCTTGCTGAAATAAACAACGAGAAAATGAGAAACCTGTACTGGAAGACCTGTTATGTAATGACATGCATGCAATTGTTTCAAGGATCTCACGGGGTAAACACAAGAAAACGTTAGACTCTAACTGCAGCTTTGATTGAAGAACTTTCGTATTGTTGAATGTCCTTCTACGAGAATAAAGTTCACCATGTTGAGTGGGTCATAGCCTCTGACTCAAGTTATCGTGCCTGGATCTTTTAACGACAATGGCTAGAGGAAAGTAAATCCCCTTGGCCCTTGGTAGACATTTAGTTCGTCATAACCTGCATCACAGGCCCTTGAGATCCTTCAACTGGTTAAGGAAATATTATGGTATGATGCTATGATGTGTATGCTATGCATCAAGAAAAAATGTAGGGTGATGAAGACAAGTATGTCTTACAGGAAATCCAAGTTATTGGATAAAGACCACAAACAAGTCCTGCAAGGAGTACCAACAAAGCCCTGCAATGAGTTCAAGTTGTTAGACAGTGAAAGCAAACAAATCACACAAGTAGCCTTAAGTCCAGGCTTGTATGAGGTTTATAGGTAAGTACCTTCTTCAAGTTTTAGTTGGTTTAACCTGTCCTATTAATAGTAACCGGAGTCTAGGGGATCTCAATATCACTGATCTTTCTTCATCGGGCATTGTTTCGGCACAAGCCTCTTTATTGGCAACCTAAATATCCCAAAAGTCAGATCTCAATGAGTGTAGTATCGAGTATCAACCAACTTCAGACTGCACCAAAGCCGACTATCTCACTACTTCCTAATGGCCAAGTTGTTCAATTAAAGGTTCTAAGGTTACTTGGTGCTTCGTGACACCATACAGCAGCCTTGTATTCTCCTTGACTACTCAAGGGCTATCGGTACCAACAAATGTGTCACACCAACATAGCTATTGTTTCAACCGTGTCGGTATACCCCGTACAGTCCCCACAATCTATTGCTACTTACCTAAAAGGTTCCCCAGATTCGAGTTTAGGATCTTTACAAGTAAACCCAAGCAAAAACCCTTAAAGATAAAGCAATCAAAGCATACAAGGAAACAGAATTAAATATGACCTAAGCTCTAAGGTAACCCCCATTTTTATAAGTAATTCCTCAGCAGAGTCACCAGTTCTGGTGGCAGAACTGACTGTTGTACTGGTTTTGCATTTGTATTCATAAATGTTACGGTAAGCAAGAGTCTCCACCGACTTTTCTTTTATCCAAATTGAGGAAAGGGTGAAAATAACATAAAAAAGACCTTTTCGAGAATTTTCTTAGTAAGGGGTAGATTATGGAAAGGGAAGGTGTTAGCACCCTTTCCATCCGTAGTTTTCTACGGGCTCTTAGATTCTTAGCTCATTTGAAATACCTTGTGCTTGTATGTGTTTTGAAAAGTATTTTTTGAAAATGCCTTAGTGCAGCGATTTGCTTTATGATAACTCTTGTATGAGTCCTCAAGAGTGTTGATAAAGCTTTTTTGAAAAGGTTTTTGAAAATTGTTTTGTGTAAGTGTAAAAAGTTTGTTTTTTTAGCAAGCATAACTATCTACTTTACTCGAAAGGGTTCATTCTTTTCCTCCTATCCTTTAGACAGTGGTACCCTACTATTAGTGAGTAGGTAGCCCTATCGTTGGATGTTTGAGGGACATTCGAAGGGACATACAGTCATATAGGCAACATATGGAGACGCTTTAGCAATTTTTGTTTAAGGGACTACATCATTTATCGAAAGGAGACACTGTAGGGTCATCGAGGGACTATGATCTTTTGATTTGAGGGTCTTTTCTAAAGTGTCCCTACTTTCGAGGGACATGACTGTTTTATTTTCCGAAGGCAACCAAAGTGGGAGTACCCTAGAGGTGTATATTTGTAAGTGGATTATATTCAGTTATTTTTGTCTTTTTTGCTAGGTTTGCTAACGTTTGATTATTAATCTTGTCATGCAATCCTATTACCATACATCCATTTAATATATGTACAGGAATGTAAATTGCGGAAACGTAAATCCTACGCTATTACATGGCTTTGGGGATTAATTACATGTCCAAGAATGAAGAGATAAAAGCAGTAAATGTCCTAATTATTCTATTACAACCCATGAGCAGTTACAATAATATGAAAAATGCGAAAATAAATAAATGCACGTGAATTGTCTAAAAATTCTAAGGAAAAGGAAATCATTTTGTTTTTTTTATTTATAAAAGAAAGAAAAGCCTAAGTCTACTTAATTTTAATTTAAAAAAGTTAAAATAATTTATTAATTAATTGACAAAATTAATTTAGTTAATAAAACACTAGCCTAATTTTTTTTTGATTTTGTTTTGATGTTAATAAAAAGGGAGAAAGAAATAAATGAAATAAACAAAACCAAAAATAAGACAACGAATAGAGATCCTTCGATCAGGGAAGGAACATTTCTTCTTCGATCCAGGGAAGGAACTGTCTTCTTTGATCCGGGGAAGGAAGTTGTCTCCTTAGATCTAGGGAAGCAAGTTGTCTCCTTCGATCTTATGAAGACAGGCCTTCGATCCAGCAAAGAATGTTGCTAGAGGCGTATGATGACTTTCCTGTGGAGGAAAGCACTAAAATCTGCAAGAAAAAGTGTCAACAAAACAAAAGCATAACCTGGGTGTGAACCCAGGTCTTTTTCCTAATTCGACTTCACATTAATTTGACTTCTTTGAATTTAAATCTGAGTTTGTTTGCCTTAGAAAACCATGGTTTCTTGGGATTCGATGAAAAGCACATATTCTTCCTTCTATCTTTGTATGTCCATGTGAACGTTGTGCTATATAATAACCTGGGCATGAATCAAACACTGGAAAACATCAGTACATCATGAAAACAGGAATATGAATTTGATATTTTACCAAGGACGAGATGCTTCGACTTGGGCATGGGATGACTTGGAGTTTGAATGGAAATGGTTCGAAATGGAAGTCTCCTCGTGCTCTTTTGCTTTGGAAACTTTGGAGAGCTTAAAAATTTTGCTCTGAGACAGGTTGTGCATGCTCCTTCGATCGGCAATCCCTGCGTGTGTATGAGGTAATATGTAAGTGTAGGTCTCCAGTGTATGTATCTCGTCCCTCACCAGTGGTATGAGTGGCTTGTATTTATAGGAGATGGGGGTGCATGGAAATTGCAAGAGACGGCCATTAACCAAGCCTTGAAGGCCATGAGATCAAAATCAGTCACATTAAAAGACTTCCATTTTTGAAATATTCATGCTTCTTTGAGCCTTGGGATGAACCTGGACACATTTGGCTCCTTCGAATGCCCTCTACCGTTGGTCTTCGATTGGCCTAGAGTTTTTATTCGAAGTGTTCAAAAACTTCTTCATTAGAGCTTCTTCGATCAGTCAGCTTCTAAATTGATTGCTTGATTTTGTTGATAGGCTTATCTAAATACATCTTGCTCTGATATGTCAATCGAATGACACTTTGTTAATCGTGCCTTCGAAGTACCCCTTATCCTTGCTCTTCGATTGGCCCATATTTGTCTCCTTCGAATGGACCATAGGTATATCCTTTGAATGGCCCTTTTGTGTGCCTTTCAAATAGTTCATATGTATGCCTTGTGCCTTCTTTGAATGGGCCACCAATGTGTGTCCTTTGAATGGACCTTTGGAGTGCTCTTTCCAAGGGGTCAAATTATGTGACATAGTGCAGAAACTGCGTTGAGGGGTCTTGGCCTTATGCAGTGAAGGCAAGCACAAAGGGAGTCTTTGCCTCATGCATTGAAGGCAAGTTGAAAGGATCCTTTGACTTAGTGAATCTAGGGCAAACATGAAGAGGCTTTTGGCCTAGTTAATCGAAGTTTGCATGAAGAGGCCTTTGGCCTAGTGAATCGAAGGGAACTTGTAGAGGCTATTAGCCTTGTGAAACTTGGACCAAGGCTTGCTCGAAGTGGAACCAACACACAATCGAAGTTGATGGTCCAATGCTTGATCGAAGGGTTTTAGACACCCAATCGAAGCTTGTTAACATGCCATTTGAAGGACCCTTTACTCTGATATGCTAATCGAAGGACATTGTTCAGATACTAGTCGAAAGACACGGTTAATATGCCAATCGAAGGGAATTTGGTTAGCATGCCAATCAAAGGACATTGTTCAGATGCCAATCGAAGGACACTATTCAGATGCCAATTGAAGGACACTATTCAGATGCCAATCGAAGGACACTTGATCATCATTCAAAAAAATTCATTTTATTTAGGCAAGTGTTTGTAACCACCCATGCAAGAGGAAACCTTGGGAAACATGAGAGGGCAAATTTTGGGGTACAATAAATAGCATAAATTAACTTTCCTAATCCAATGGAGATGGTTGAAGTGTCATTAGTGGGAACCCAATTTGCAGCTCCTATCCTATGTAAAATAGCATATTTCCCACTCAGTTTGCTGATAGGAAGTTTATTTTTCATGGGCCATTCACTTACTTGATTAGCAGTGATGGCTCTGCACACTTGATTATCTGTAACTTCCAACTTACAATAGATATCTTCAGACCTGTCTAGAAATATTTTATGATGGCAGGAGAAAATTCTAAACATTTTCCTCTAACAAAAACCTTTCTATACTCCTTACTTTTATGGTCAGCACAGTCAACAAAAATATTAACAATAAACTCTTTAACAAGAGTTTCATAGCAATTGGCAAACTTGGTAACTGTTTTCATCAATTCAGCATAAGATATCAGCTCCATGATTTCCTTACATTCCAAAGCACCAACTCCCGGTTCTCTCTCCAGGGCAATCCTTCTTTGATACACATACTTCCACTTTTCAGCATTTCCAACAGAATGGAAAGAGATGTTGTCAAGAGGGGCATCAGGAACCCTAACAAAAATCTTCTTTCTTGAAGACTTTTTGATAGGAGAGGTGTCTTGGACATCTTTCTCAACATCATAGTCTGAGTTAACTTCTTCATCAACCACAACTTTCTTCTTACTCTTGGATCTTTTTACAACATCCTCATCATCATCTGTGGAGCTAACAGGTCTTTCTTTTCTTTTGCTAGAGGGGGGAACCACTTTACTTCCTGGCTTTGGGGGTCCATACATGATTTTCTTCTTGGTTGTTTTGGCAGGGGGTGTGACACTTGCATCCTTTACTTCCCCGGATTTGAGTCTTCTTGCAATACCAGGCACAACATTAGTAATGAGCTCATTGTCAGACAACTCTTCTATATTGACTACATTTCAGCATTTTGACCTTCTGCATCCTTGGAGGCAGTAGCATCTTGTTCAACATTTTCCTCAGCATCTTGTTCAACATTTTCTTCTTCCACTTCTTTTAGAGCAGAGATAGCAAGCTTCTCAAGTTTGCTTTCAGCAACATCTTTCTTGAAGGTGGATGGTTCAGAAGCAACACTTTTAGGATCATTTCTTTTGTTAGCAGGAGGAGGAATACGAGCAAGAGGGGTGTAAATCCAAGGAACAACAAAGCCATCATTTAACACTCTTTCTAATAGACTTCTAATGCTTCTATCAACATTAACAATTTCTTATTTTGTCATATTGTCAGTAGCAGTAGAAGAATTACCTTTATCATCTTTTGATTTCTTAGTAGGTGATGATATAGGTTTCTTGACCTTCTTATGAAGAGGTGGAATGGTTGTTAGAGGAGTAGCATCATGTACTCTGTCAAGGGAGAGAGTCTCATTCACAGATTTTGAGGAAGACTATGTATGATGTTGAGACATCTTTGAAGATTTTTGAGCAAGAGGATGAAGAATGACTAGGGTTCTTTTTCTGTAGAGGAGAATGAAAAGTTTGTTAAAGTAGAAGGATGTTATTTCATAGCGTGTAGGAAACACTTTGAGGCAGTCTTGCAATGATTTCTTTCGAAATTTTATTTGTTGGAAACACAAAAAATATAATATTACTTTAATGATATCCCCACACGCCTTTAATTTCTACGAACCCTCATATAGGCAAATCCCTAATTTTCCTCTTAAGATCTCAAATTGATTAGCATCCAAATCCTTAGTGAAAATGTCAGCCAGTTGCAATTCAGTGGCTACATGTTCTAAGGCAACAATCTTTTCTTCAACAAGATCTCTTATGAAGTGATGACGGATATCAATATGTTTGGTCCTGCTATGTTGAATGAGATTCTTTGATATGTTAATGGCACTTAAATTGTCATAGAATAATGTCATGACATTTTGTTTGACATTGTATTATGTTAACATTTGTTTCATACAAACCAATTGAGTGAAGAAGTGAAAAACACAAGAAGGGGGGGTGAATTGAAACTTAAAAATCAAAAGAAATAGACTCGAGATTTTTATCCTTGTTTGCTTGATCTCAAACTACTCCAGTTCACCTGCCAAGGTGATTTCGCCTCTCTCCAACGAGGACTTAATTCACTAATCAAACAGATTACAAATCTACTTTGATAACTGCCAAAGTCTTCTTCAGTATAACCACAACCCCGTTTATCTCAAGTAAAATATCTTAATCAAAGAAAAGTTTATTCTGTACTATTTGTTTTTCGTTACAAAAATTGTATCACTACTGTGATGTATTACACAATTTGAATATAGAATGAATATAAATCTTTGCAGCTTTTTGAGATTGTATGGAGCAATTGTGAGAAAAATCGTAAACAATTTACCCTTTGAGCTTGTTTATATAGGCGTGGAAATCTGTCCAAATTGAAACGTGATAATGGACACTTAATGCACTTTCCATACTGAGAAGATTTTTGTCTGAATGAAGATGTTGCATATGATACTGCCTTAATAGAAAAGTAAGGCTTCAGAACTTAGGAATCTTGCATGCTGCTTTACTTCAGAACTTTGATAACTTAGAGACATGAGGATCTGTTGGCGTGTTAGACTTCTATTCAGAATCAGAATATCTTTTACTTTAGCGTGAATTTAGTTCATCATTCTTCAAAACATTCTGATTACTCAGCTTAAAAGCTTTTGTGGCTTAACTTTTGATGTCGTTTCAGTCAGAACTTCTGTACAACATAAAACACAAATTTAGAGTGCATATTTGTTCTTTGTGTTTGTTATCATCAAAACTCTTATAAGGGTTGTAGAATCAAACTATGTTCTAACAATCTCCCCCTTTTTGATGATGACAAAAACTAGGATTTTCAAAAAAAATAAATATACAGAACAAAAAGCTTAAGAGAGTCCCCCCCTGGGTTGAGTACTCAGATAGAGATGAATTACTTCCCTGAAGTTCCTTCTCATCAGAGCTTTTGATGCACCTCCTTCTGTCTTTATCAGAATATGTTCTTGTTCATGCTTTCAGAAAAAAATAGAAGTTAAGATATTCAGAATGTTTGGGACTTTGTCCCGGTATATTGTCATTGAAAATATCTTACGTTTTCCCCCTTTTTGTTAGGTATCAAAAAGCAATATAATCAGAGTCAAAAAGATGATGATTTGTATTAAAAACATATTGCAATGACATTTTTCATAAACAAAGAAGATAAGATGAAGAATACAGAATATAAGTTAAAGAAAATCTAAGAAGGAGGGGGAAGTCGTGTGAACAATGCTTCCAGCAAGCTCTTAATCTGAGTGCTTGATTCTTCCTGATTTCCCAGAATATCCTTGATTTCTTTTGTCGTATCTTCTTGCTTGTCCAATATATCCCTTATCTCTTTGTTTGTGTCTTCTTGATTATCCAACCTTGTGTGGTTTAAAGCATTATCCTTCTTCAACTCTTCCAGAGTTTGCATGACTAGAGACGTAGCTGGTGTATCCTCAGAGGTTGCATGTCGTTCAGAACACTCTATAGACTCTTTTGATTCAACTACTTCTTCTGTTGCAATTTCCTTTTCTGGAGCAGTAGTCAGAGGGTGACTATCAGAACCTGGTTCAGTGGCTTCTGAAGGTTGGTTCTCTTTCCAGGGAGCATTTTCCAGCAGAAGAATTTATTTCTTTTCCCAGTGACTTAGAACTTGGTCTTTGAAGGCTTTCAGCTGATCACTGAAGTTCTGCTAAGCCATCTCATAGCTCAATTCTTCCAGCCTCTAGGATTCAGAGTTGAACCATTTTCTGAATCTATCCCAAAGAATCAGAAGCAGCAGGATTAGAATTCTCTTGACTTTCTTGCGTTAAAGAGTTAACCCATTCTTGTATTTCTGTTTCAAAAATCAACAAGTTCTTACCAACATCTAATTTGGTTAAGGTTGGTTTGGGTTTGGGAATGGCAATTTTATTTGAGGTTGAAGCTAGATGGTCCAGCGCTTCTAGATCAATGACAGTTCTGAGATGATTAGCTGGACAGCTAATTGGTGAGGGAGTAGGAGAATCAGAAATCAGGATTGGTGAGTGAGGAGTGTTTGGTGGTGTGGAATCATATGGTGAGGGTATTTCTGGAATATCATGGATGGAGAGAGGTAAATGAACCATAAGAGGTTCTGTTATTCCAGGAATTGGGGTAGTGATATCAGAGTCTGTAAGGGAGTCTTCTGATTGGTTTGCGGTAGCGTGTTGATTTTCTGGTTCAGGTGTTTCAGAATTTGGATTTTCATATTGAGGAGTGAGAGGGTTTTCATTTTCTGGTTGAGGAGAGTTGAGGTTTTGATGTTCTGATTGTGGAGAGTGTGGGTGTGGATTTTCTGGTTGTTGAGACTGGATATTTGGATTTTATGGGATTGGTGAGTGAAAGTCTTGATTAAACAGTTCAGTATCAGAGAGAAGTCTTGCAAGTTTTGGTTGATTTTGTTCTGGATTTGGATTGGGGGAGTGAGGTTCATTTAAGAAACTGCCAAGAGTTACAGATGGATCAAACTCTATGTCAAAATCCTCAAATGTTTGTGGTGAGGGATTTTCTGTTTGTTGAGGGGGAACGGTTTTAGATCATGGAAAAACTATAGATTCTACAACTGAAACAAAAGATGTGTTACCTTTCATCAAGAATTTCAAAAGTCAAATTTTTCTTTGGAAAAGCCAAATTCTAAATACTTAGAAATTCCTCTAAGTATTTAAGAAATATAACAATTTTAGAACTTCTGGGCCAGTGTTCATACTCAGCAAATTCTGGATATTCTCAAGACAGAGTTTGGTCAGAACCTCTGGACCAGTTTTCACAAAGGTTCAGTCAGAGTTTGCAAGGGTAAATCAAAGAAGGTTACAAAGCATGTTGTAAGCTTCTTGGAAAGTCTGGGGGATCTCTCAGAACATGCTGAAGCCAGAATATAAGAGGATCAGAAGATTGGATGCTACGCTGAAACAGAACTTATGATCCAGAGTTAAGCAAGGATGCAAATTTCACATGGGAACCCATTTAATGCTCACAACCACTTGTGAGTTTCTATCCAAAGGATTTCCCCCACGTGTACCCCTACTGACTTGGGAAGACAAACTTCTGTGCAAAGTATGCTAGACCCATGCGCTGCTTCTACTTTTCCTTAATTGACGCTGCCAAATCCAGCTTAGGCGTTGTTAACCATCCAACTTTATGCACTGAACCCCACTTGTTTAAGCTTACTTCAAGAGTAAGTCAGCATCTAGCATATGATTTTGGTGCCACTTGACCGCCCCAACTGCAAAACTTTGCCTATAAATAGAACAACATTGGCCATTAAGAAAAGCCCAGAAATTTTTTGAAAGAGGTGAGAAAATTGAGAAAGAAAGCTTTGAACCACTGCAAAAATTCAAAGAACTCATGAAACTATAAACACAAAATACCAAAATCTTAACATTGACTCCTTACATTCAAACTCCATTTTTCCTCAAGTGTTCTTGACTAAAGTCATCCACGCAGTTGCTGATTCACACATTAGAAGCTACCTTAACTTCTGTATTCTTATTGCCATACACTCTCCATTCACTTCCATCTCAAAGAAGTCAGAATATCACCCCTTAGCTGTTCCAGAAGTTGCAAACTTCCATTCTGCTGAGTACGTGCTCAGAACATCACCAGAGTTCAAGACTAACCTCCAGTTCACATAATCTTTTCCAGCTGCAAGGTAAGTTTCTTGCTGACTCTTATCATACTGATTAAGCATTGTTAGATTTTTCTTATTTAACACAATGTAGATATTCTGATCATGATGATGTATATATCCTGAAAATTCATGCATCTGCCTGCCTAAGTAGAAGACATCCCTCTTCAGAGATTCATAAAGAAATTAGGACTCAGAATTAGAATTAGCAAATACATGTTTCTTCTGATTTGTGCTTCTGATATTTCATGAAATTTGTCATAATTATTATGTATGCAACTTCTGTTCTGTTAAGAAATAACTAAGTTGCAGATGTTCTGACTGGCAAGGAGAGAGACAAAGTTCTGACAGTTGCGTCAGAACTTCTGAAAACTTCTGAGTTCTTAGAAGATCCAGAAGTTCTGAGCTTCCATATTTCTACTAACGTTGTTTCTGTTTGTGCAGCAAGTCAGGGTCAGAACTTCAGACCTCTTCTATTTTAAGCATTTTACGCTGATTATGTTTTCTTTCTCTTTTATTATTTTGCCATCATATTAAATTTTATTATTAATAAAAAAAATACCAAAAATATTTCATTTTTACATATTATATTTTCTTTTAACATAAAAAGACAAAAAATATTTTCTTAAACAAAACTTATTTCTTTTCTTGAATAAATAAGCATTTTTTATTTCCTATACATTCTTATCTATTTCAATATGGTTGTAATATTAACATAGGATTTAATTTGCAATCCCCATTTGAAGTTTGTACACCCCATCCCCCTAATGTTTGTAATAGCGTAGAATCATTATTTTCCATACTTTTATTGCTTTCATAAATTGTAAGTAATTAGGGTATGTATGACAAGACTAAAACCAATGTTTAGAAAACCCTAATTCAAGACAAATTATGCATGCAATCAAATACACTCGCAAACTTACACCATTAGGGTAATTCCACTTGTTGCCTTACAAAAATGGTCATGTTATGCATGTGGGATGTCTTAGCACAAACAAATCAAAAAATACAAGATCATAGTCCCTCGATGACGTTATCAAAGTTGCCTTTCAAAATGATCTTAGTCCTTAAAGAAAAAGTGCTAAGTCATCTCACAACATTGCTATCATGGTCATACGATGACCCATGCCTGTCCCTTCACATCCAACGATGGGGCTTCTTACCAATTCAATGGTAAGATAGCAACATCTAAAGGAGGAGGAAAAGCACATCTAAAACCTTTTGAGTAGGTAGATTACTTTTAGTTACTTTCTCAATTTCGAAACAAATATCTTTGCTATTTTTAAAACAATCACATACACTTTCTAAACATCTTTCCTCAGTCACCAAGAATGTAGTAGCCAGATTCATCAGACACAACCTCATTTTCCGTTATGGTATCCCCGAAAGGATCATCATCGACAATGGGACTAACCTCAACAATGCCATGGTCAGGGAGTTGTGCACTCAATTTAAGATCTAGCATCACAATTCTTCTCCGTATAGACCGAAAATGAATGCGCAGTCGAAGCGGCTAACAAAAATATCAAGAAGATTATGCAGAAAATGGTAGTGACCTATAAAAATTGGCATAAGATGTTACCATTTGCTCTACATGGCTACCGTACTTCAGCTAGAACATCAATTGGGCAACTCCCTTCTCTCTAGTCTATGGCATGGAAGTTGTTTTTCCAGTAGAAGTTCAAATTCCCTCGCTGAGGATTATGATTGAGGCAGGCCTAGGCGAAGATGAGTGGATTCAAACGAGATTGGATCAGCTGAACTTAATCAATGAAAAACGATTAGTTGTTATTTTCCATGGTCAGACGTATCAAAAATGGATGATCAAGGCTTTCAACAAAAAGGTCAAGCCTCGGGTATATCAAGTTGGTGACCTGGTGATAAAACGCATCATTTTACCACAAGGTGACCCCAAAGGAAAATGGACTCCCACCTATGAAGGGCCATTTGTTGTCAAGAGAATTTTTTCTGGCGGTGCCATGATGCTGACCACCATGGACGGAGAAGATTTCCCACATCCTATAAACGTGGACATAGTTAAAAAAATACTACGCATAAGAGAGCCATTAGGTTGACACACCTAAGCAAAATAAGGGCATCCCGATAAACCAAAAGGTTTGGGCAAAAATTAGGATATATGCAAAAGATTGTACACCCGGCAAGTTGAAAACCCGAAAGGGCGACTTGGGCAAAAAAGGGTATCCTGGTGGACTGAAAACCCGAAGGGGCGGTTCAGGCAAAAATTAAGGATTAAAAAGCGTACGACTATGTCCCGTGAAATCAATACAGTCAATTCTATCACCAAGGTCCAAGTTCAAATGGTCTAGGATCAATCCAATCACTTTCGATCAACGGCGAAGGATATTCGAAGACATTGGGGAAATAGTAGAGTTGGAAGGCAATAAGATCATTTCACATGGCTATTTGTTTTCATTCTCAATTTTGTTTTCTTTTTGGAGATTTCCTCCTATTAGGATCTTCGTCTCTATGTACAAAAACGCCTATTCATGGGCAAAATGTCAATACAAATACACTTTGAAGTGCAAAATTTTCTATCTCTGTTTTGAAAGCAAATTTGTCCAATGATTAAAATTAAATGAACATATGCATATGAACATAATTAAAGCTATTTGGCACATGTGTCCTGCTAAGCAGCAGCAGCAGCATCAATAGAGCATCAGCGCACAACAGCAGTAAGCATCTCTTTAATGTATGTGAAATAGCCCCACGGAGTTATCTCATCATCATTATCCCCACCAGGGCGGTGACAATAAACCTTTCCCCAACAAAGTTGCCCATAAAATCTCTTTACATGAGATAATCCCTGGCCAGAGTCCCAATCTCTTGGCAACTTACTCCCCATCTAAATCAATTTTTACAAGATTGAAGCCTAGGAGATCTCTCCCTAAAGGGAATTCACCTCCTCAACAGGGTTTATTTCCCCAACAGAGTTATTTCCCCAGCCAAGTGCAAATTTCTCAACGTACAACAATCAAGACACCACAAATTGCCCAGCTGAGTCCAAATTGCCCAGCTGAGTATATACTCCCCATTTGAGTCCAAATTCCCCAGATGAGTATATACTCCCCAGTTGAGTCCAAATTGCCCAGCTGAGCCTATCTTCCCCAGCTGAGTATATCTTCCCCAACCAAGGTTTTTATCTCCAAATAGAGTCCATCATTGCCCAAATGAGCCCATCATCTCCAGTTGAGCCCAAATTCCCCAAGCTGAGTCCGCCTTACCCGACTGAGTCTATACTCTCCAGTTTGAATGACTGCAAATCACAGGGCCACAACCCCTAATTCCCAGTAAATCCTTCAACGAAGCCTTTATTACTACCAAGAAATGCTATGAAGCCTAGATCCAACCAGATATTAGCACAATTTTCAAGTTATTACTGAAGCCTGGACCCGACCAGATAACAGTTTGACTTCTTCAATTACTGAAGCCTGGACCCGACCAGATAACAGTTTGACTTCTTCAATTACTGAAGCCTGGACCTGACCAGATAATAGATGATTTCAAAATGTTGTGATACCTGGACCCGACCAGATAATAGCCTAACTCTTCAAATATATAGAAGAACCTAAACTCAATTCGACCAAGGTTTAACTTCTTTTCCCCATTAGAGTTGTCTCTCTATCCCCAACAAATGGATGAGAAACCTGGACCCGACCAGATATCAATCCTCATTTCCATCCTTTCAAGAAAGCCGTTGTGAAGCCTGGATCCTACCAGATAGCAATAATCCTCAGAGATTCGTTGTGAAACCTAGAAACCGACCAGATAACAACTAAATCCCCTACCAGTTTATTGTGAAGCCTGGACCCGACCAGATAACAATTAACTTCATCAAAAGAAATATGCAAAGCCTGGACCCGACCAGATAACAGTTTTCAACCAGTTTATTGTGAAGCCGGGACCCGACCAAATAACAATTAACTTCATCAAAATAAATCTGTAAAGCCTAGACCCGACCAGATAACAGTTTTCAACCAGTTTATTGTGAAGCCTGAACCCGACCAGATAACAATTAAACTCATCAAAGAAATCTGTAAAGCCTGGACCCGACCAGATAACAGTTTTCAAACAGTATTTTATAAAGCCTGGACCCGACCAGATAAAAATTAAACTCATCAAAGAAATCTGTAAAGCCTGGACCCGACTAGAGAACAGTTTTCAAACAGTATTTTGTAAAGCCTGGACCCGACCAGATAACAATTAACCATGATTCCTGGAAAGACACTATGAAGCCTGGATTCGACCAGATAATAGTACAGCTTTCCAAAAGACCATAAAGCCTGGACCCGACCAGATGACTATTCAATTTCAAAGAATTCTCTGCAAAGCCTGGATCCGACCAGATAACAGTTAATTCATCCTTTCCTCCAGTAAGTTACTATGAAGCCTGGATCCGACCAGATAACAATTAACCTCCGTATCCCCAGCAATTTATTGTAAAGCTTGGACCCGACCGAATAACAGTTTGATTTTTTCAATTAATGAAGCCTGGACCCGACCAGATAGCAGCCAACTACTTCATCCTCAACGACTGTGAAGCCTGGATCCGACCAGATAACAGCTGACATTTGAGCGATATCCCCCAGAAAAAGCATCCTTTCAATAAAATTTGAAGATATGCATGTTCTTCATTTCCAACAGGCAATCATGGATTCAACCTCCCTGGATTTCCTCAGCAATAGTCAGGGATTTATTTTCCTAGACGAAAACATACATATCACATTCATACATCATAGCATGTACATACCATGTGCATTTAGCATGATACCACGTCTGGTGAACATCATGAAAGCATCTGCATTTTACTAACCCATTTTCTCCCAGGTAAAACATCAAGTTTAGTATAAATCAACAAGAGATTTATGTTGATACTTCTTCCAGCGTTTACCAACATTCCTCCAAATGCCATCTATAAGTCCATTCACCATCCATCTTCGAGTGCAAATTTCTGGGCACTCTAGTGTTCAAACATCTTTCACCTTCAAGTCACGAATGGCGGATCTGCCAATCTAACCCTTCAGGTTCAAGAAGTTTGAACAGGGGCAGCTGTTGCACCCCAAAATTTGCCCTCTCATTTCTTAAGGGATCACCCTGGATCCTCAAAGTTTTTTTTCTCACCCAATTCCAAGCCTTGAATTATCAATTTTTCAAAGAAAATCATTCACAAGGGCAAAATGGTTATTTGCACACTGAGAAGTCTAACTTTGATTTTTGGATCAAAATCAAATCTCAAAAATCATATTTCATCAAGACATGTTGGAATATGAAATTTATTTCATCAAGAATTTCAAAAGTCAAATTTTTCTTTGGAAAAGCCAAATTCTGAATACTTAGAAATTCCTCTAAGTATTTAAGAAATATAACAATTTTAGAACTTCTGGGCCAGTGTTCATACTCAGCAAATTCTGGATATTCTCAAGACAGAGTTTGGTTAGAACTTCTGGACCAGTTTTCACAAAGGTTCAGTCAGAGTTTGCAAGGGTAAATAAAAGAAGGTTACAAAGCATGTTGTAAGCTTACTGGAAAGTCTGAGGGATCCCTCAGAACATGCTGAAGCCAGAAGATAAGATGATCAAAAGATTGGATGCTACGCTGAAATAGAACTTCTGATCCAGAGTTAAGCAAGGATGCAGATTTCACATGGGAACCCATTTAATGCTCACAACCACTTGTGAGTTGCTATCCAAAGGATTTCCCCCACGTGTACCCCTACTGACTTGGGAAGACAAACTTCTGTGCAAAGTATGCTAGACCCATGCGCTGCTTCTACTTTTCCTTAATTCACGTTGCCAAATCCAGCTTAGGCGCTGTTAACCATCCAACTTTATGCATTGAACCCCACTTGTTTAAGCTTACTTCAAGAGTAAGTCAGCATCTAGCATATGATATTGGTGCCACTTGACCGCCCCAACTGCAAAACTTTGCCTATAAATAGAACACCATTGGCCACTGAGAAAAGCCTAGAAAATTTGTGAAAGAGGTGAGAAAATTGAGAAAGAAAGCTTTGAACCACTACAAAAATTCCAAGAACCCGGGAAACTATAAACACAAAATACCAAAATCTTAACATTGATTCCTTAGATTCAAACTCCATTTTTTCCTCAAGTGTTCTTGACTAAAGCCATCCATGCAGTTGTTGATTCACACATTAGAAGCTACCTTAACTTCTGTATTCTTATTGCCATACACTCTCCATTCACTTCCACCTCAAAGAAGTCAAAATATCACCCTTTGGCTGTTCCAGAAGTTGCAAACTTCCATTCTGCTGAGTACGTGTTCAGAACATCACTAGAATTCAAGACCAACCTCCAGTTCAGAGAATCTTTTCCAGCTGCAAGGTAAGTTTCTTGCTGACTCTTATCATACTGATTAAGCATTGTCACATTTTGCTTATTTAACACAATGTAGATATTCTAATCCTGATGATGTATATATCCTGAAAATTCATGCATCTGCCTGCCTAAGTAGAAGAAATCCCTATTTAGAGCTTCATAAATAAATTAGGACTCATAATTAAAATTAGCAAATACATGCTGCTTCTGATTTGTGCTTCTGATATTTCATGAAATTTGTCATAATTATTATGTATGCAACTTCTGTTCTGTTAAGAAATAACTAAGTTGCAGATGTTTTGACTAGCAAGGAGAGAGACAAAGTTCTGACAGTTGCGTCAGAACTTCTGAAAACTTCTGAGTTCTCAGAAGATCCAGAACTTCTGAGCTTCCATATTTCTACTAATGTTGTTTCTGTTTGTGCAGCAAGTCGGGGTCAGAACTTCTGACCTCTTCTATTTTCAGCACTTTACGCCGATTATGTTTTCTTTCTCTTTTATTATTTTGCCATCATATTATATTTTATTATTAATAAAAAAAATACCAAAAATATTTCATTTTTACATATTATATTTTCTTTTAACATAAAAAGACAAAAAATATTTTATTAAACAAAACTTATTTCTTTTCTTGAATAAATAAGCATTTTTTATTTTCTGTACTTTTTATCTATTTCAATATGGTTGTAATATTAACATAGGATTTAATTTGCAATCCTCATTTGAAGTTTATACACCCCATCCCTCTAATGTTTGTAATAGCGTAGAATCTTTATTTTCCATACTTTTATTTCTTTCATAAATTATTAGTAATTAGGGTATGTATGACAAGACTAAAACCAATGTTTAGAAAACCCTAATTCAAGACAAATTATACATGCAATCAAATACACTCGCACACTTACACCCTTAGGGTAATTTCACTTGTTGCCTTACAAAAATGGTCATGTTATGCATGTGGGATGTCTTAGCACAAACAAATCGAAAAATACAAGATCATAGTCCCTCGATGACGTTATCAAAGTTGCCTTTCAAAATAATCTTAGTCCCTAAAGAAAAAGTGCTAAGTCATCTCACAACATTTCTATCATGGTCATACGGTGACCCATGCCTGTCCCTTCACATCCAATGATGGGTCTTCTTACCAAATCAATGGTAAGATAGCAACATCTAAAGGAGGAGGAAAAGCACATCTAAAACCTTTTGAGTAGGTAGATTACTTTTAGTTACTTGCTCAATTTCGAAACAAATATCCTTGCTATTTTCAAAACAATCACATACACTTTCCAAACATTTTTCCAAACTTGAAACATTTTCAAAAGATCAACACTTTGTATACATTCTTACGAACGAGAACTATTACAAAGTTTGCCTAAACGATGGCACCTTTTCAAAATACTTTCAAGACCACACAAAAGCACAATTTTCAAATGAAAAGCAAGTGATCTAGAAAGTAACTAAGAGCCCATGGAAAACCATGAATGGAAAGGTTGCTAATACCTTCCATTTTCATAATCTACCCCCTGAACTCAAGAAAACATCTCTAAAGGTCTTTCTTGTGCTTTTTCACCATTCCTTTTTTGGATAAAAGAAAAGTCGGTGGCGACTCTAGCTAAACCGCAACATTTGCAAACACAAACGCAAAACCCCAAGTCAATTCTCCCACCGTATCACAATTAGCCTATTTTTCGTCAGAATATCTGAAATCAATCTTCCCAGAGGAATCCAATCCCTCTTTGTTCTTTCTTCTTCTCTTGTCTCTTTCACACTTGTTCTCAGATGGTTGAAGAGCAAATGTGGAAGATTTATTTTGGTCTTAATTGCAATGAAGTATAACAAAAACTACTGATCAATGTTGATGTAATCAGGAGAGCTTGTAGGCTTCCTGTAATTGATACATCCTAGAGTGATCCTAGCCCAGATTCTGTAATAATCTTTCAAGTCTCTTATCTTGCTGAATGGCTGTCCAGAAGTGAAAATTACCCTAGCAATTGATTTTAGGTCAGAACACTTGTCATCCATGTCAATGCACCTGACTCCGTCGCCATTGTACCCAATAATTTTCCCAATCAAGTCTTCTGTAATCACTATCTTCTTCCCCATAACATATGACGTAACCTGATGGTTGGATGAAGTAGCATGAATCCAGAATTCCTTAGCAAGAATAGGAAATGTTGGACCCAACAGACGATCAAAGTATTTGTTCCATCTCTATGTTGTTACATCTTCATACAGATCAAACCCGTTTTCCTTTAAACTCTCAAAATCAGTGATCAATTCACATAGAACTTCAAGGTTATCGACCGGAGTGAGTAGTGTTATAATGGGTACCTCATACTGTTCTGTTGAAGAAGAACCAGGAGCACTGTTGAGATTATTGATGCTTGACGAGGATGCCATTGTTCACGCGGATTCATTGAAGAAAACTGAGAAAAAGGGGTTTTTGAAAAACTAGAACGAGAGAGAATAGTGAAAGCAGTAAGAAGTGAATGAAATAGTAAATGTTGAGTTTATAAACACTTTTGAAAACTTAATCAGTAAGAAAGAGAAAATGAGTAATGATTATACTGAATTAATGAAACCTGAAATTAGGGGATTTCGTGTAGATACTGAACAGTTACCATTGACAAGTGTCTCAATGCATCCAATCAGAGCCTTGGACCCTTCAGAATTTGAATGCGTGTTCAGCCTCAAAAGGTAGCTTGTGAGAGGATGACATATGTTTAATGGTGTGAACTGCACGCCTCTATCTTTGATATGAAAGGTTCAGATCTTCATATATGGATTCTGAAGCAACTGTACTCCTAACTTCTGAAGACAAGTTGATCAGATGTTCACAAAGATAAAGTTCTGAGGGTTAGAATATGCAAATAAAACTTCTTATTTTGGACATAATTTCATGCTGAGATGTTTCATAATGAAATTAAATTTATCTTCGGAAAGGGGTTTTGTAAACACATCAACCCATTTATGGTATGTGTCAATAAATTTTAAAGAGAGCATTCCTTTATGAATATAGTCCCTAATAAAATAATGTTTTATTTCTATATGCTTAGCCCTAGAATGCAAAATAGGATTTCTGAATAAACAGATAGCAAAAGTATTATCACAGAAAATAGGGATGCTACTCTCAAATATGTTGAAGTCTTCAAGCTGACTTTTCATCCAGAGCATCTGTGTGCTACATTCAGCAGCTGCTATGAATTCAGCTTCTGCTGTTGATAATGCAATTGTAGACTGCCTCTTGCTAGTCCATGATATCAGATTGTCTCTAAGAAACTGGAAGCTCCCAGAAGTACTTTTACGCTCTACTCTGTCTCCAGCAAAATCAGCATCACAGTATCCTACTAAGCTGTATTCATTGGATTTTCTATAAAACAAACACAGGTTAGTAGTACCTTTCAGATACTTGAAAATCCGCCTAACTGTTGATAAGTGAGATTCTCTAGGATCTGATTGGAATCTAGCACATAAACAAACGCTGAATAAAATATCAGGCCTTGAAGCTGTCAGATAAAGGAGAGAACCAATCATAACTCTATAGATCTTCTGCTCTACCTTTTTACTTACCTCTTCCTTTTCCAAAATGCATGTGGGGTACATTGGAGTCTTTGAGGGCTTACATTCTGAAAGGTCAAATTTCTTCAGAAGTTCTCTGACGTATTTGCTCTTGTGAATGTAAGTTCCTTCTGGAGTCTGATTGATCTGAATGCCCAGAAAGAATTTAAGCTCCCCCATTAAGCTCATCTCAAACTCTGCCTGCATGCACTTAGAAAATTCTCTTCCCATAGAAGGTTTAGTAGATCCAAATATAATGTCATCTACGTAAATCTGACAAACTAAAATGTCATTCTTAAATGTCTTACAGAACAGGGTTGTGTCCACTTTCCCTCTGGTGAATTCCTTTTCTAACAGGAAGTTACTTAGCCTTTCATACCAAGCTCTGGGAGCTTGTTTCAGACCATAAAGTGACTTCTTTAGTTTGAAAACATATTCTAGGTGTTTGGAATTTTCATACCCAGGGGGTTTGTGCACATATACCTCTTCATTAATGTAACCATTTAAGGATGCACTTTTGGCATCCATCTGATATGGAGTGATGCCATTATTTACATCAAAAGAGATTAAGAGTCTGATAGATTCTAACCTGGTGACTGGAGCAAAGGTTTATGTATAGTCTATCCCCTCTTGCTGACTATAACCTTGTGCCACCAATCGTGCCTTGTTTTTGATGACTTCTCCTTGCTCATTCAGTTTGTTTCTGAACACCCACTTTGTTCCAATTACGTTGAATCCTTTTGGTTTGGGAACCAGATCCCATACGTCATTTCTGGTGAATTGGTTTAACTCCTCCTGCATTGCCAGAATCCAGTCGTTGTCCAAAATAGCTTCATCAATTATTGTTGGTTCAATCAGAGATACCAATCCCATGAGGGATTCTTCAGAGTTTCTAAATGTTGATCTTGTTCTGATTATATCATCCTTCTTTCCCATAATCTTATCTTCAGGTTGAGCTATGCTGCTTCTGGATAACTTTTTCTGGAGTTGATCAACATAAGGTACTAGAATGCTTGTGAAATTTCCTTCTAACGCCGTTGGACCGTCTCTGTTGGGAACTTCTGATGAGTTCTCTTCAGCACCTATGAATTCAACTTCTATATCTGCAAAGGATTCATTCTGATTTGACTTTTGAGGGTCAAGCTTATCATCAAATCTAACACTGAATGACTCTTCAACAATTTGTGTTTCTATATTGTATACTCTGTACCCTCTTGAGTGTTCAGAGTATCCTAACATAATACACTTATGTGATTTATAGTCAAACTTGTTCATATGATCTTTAGTATTCAGAATAAAACATGTACATCCAAAAGGATGGAAATAAGAAATGTTAGGCTTTCTGTTCTTCCATAATTCATATGGAGTCTTTTCTAGAATAGGTCTTATAGAGATTCTATTCTTAATATAACAGGTTGTGTTAATTGCTTCTGCCCTAAAGATCTTAGAAATGTTAGTCTCATTGATCATGGTTCTGGCTATTTCTTGCAATGTTTTGTTCTTTCGTTCTACAACTCCATTTTGTTGGGGAGTTATAGGACAAGAGAAGTCATGTGAAATGCCTTTTTCATTGAAGAATGTTTCAAATTTATTGTTTTCAAACTCTCCACCATGATCACTTCTAACCTTGACAATTCTAAGATCCTTTTCATTCTGAACCTAGTTACAGAAAGCAATGAACACAGAATGTGACTCATCCTTGTGTCTTAAGAACTTTACCCATGTCTATCTGCTATAGTCATCTACGATCACTAACCCATACTTCTTGCCACTAACAGACGCAGTTTTCACTGGTCCAAATAAGTCTATGTGCAGAAGTTCTAATGGCCTAGAGGTGGAAACAACATTTTTAGCTTTAAAAGCAGGTTTTGCAAATTTGCCTTTCTGACATGCTTCACACAGAGCATATGAGCTGAACTTTAGATAAGGAAATCCTATGACCAGATTGAGTTTGTTAATCTGAGATATTCTTCTCATACTAACATGCCTCAATCTTCTGTGTCAGACCCATTGCTCGTTGTTAAAAGAAAGAAGACATTTTACATTCTAACTTTTTAGTTCAGAAAGTTTTATCTTATAAATGTTGTTTTTCCTCTTTCCATTAAACAGGATAGATCCATATTTCTGACTAACAGCTTTGCATGAATTTTGATTAAAGATTATATCATAACTGTTATCACTTAATTGACTTATGGATAACAGGTTATGCATCAATCCATCAACTAACAGTACATTATTAATAGAAGGAAGGTTACCATTACCTACTATTCCAGAGCCAATGATGTTCCCTCTTTGGTTGCCTCTAAAGCACACGTAGCCTCCCGGCTTAAGTTCCAGGCTTTGGAACATATGCTTTCTTCCCGTCATGTGTCGAGAGCATCTAGAGTCCAGGTACCATGACTGGTGTTTTAGCCTTGCTGCTAAAGATATTTGCTACATGTATAATTTTTTCCTTAGGTACCCATATCTTTTTGGGTCCTGGTTTGTTAGTTTTACCAAAATTCTGTTTGAATTTTGGTTTGGCAGCATAATTATTGCTTCTTCTATAGCAGTCACTTTCATATCAAATCTCTTGGGAAGATACCTGAGCATCTTTCTCACTAATTTATCTTCAGGTGTTTTCTCTCCTAAAGCACTGGAGGCATTAGCTATTTCAAGAATGTTCATATGGAAGTCATTTATACTTTCATCATCCTTCATTCTTAAATTCTCAAATTTTGTGGTGAGCAACTGAAGTCTTGACATCTTAACTTTGGATGTGCCTTCATGAGTATATTGAAGAATTCCCCATGCATCCTTAGCTACTTCACATGTGTTCACTAATCTGAAAATGTTCTTGTCAATTCTATTGAATATAGCATTCAAGGCTATAGAATTTCCAAGAGCAGTTTCATCTTCTTCTTTAGACCAATATTCTTCTGGTTTTAACTCAGAAGTAGGTTCTCCATTTTCTACCAATTTGACAGGGTGTTTCCATCCTTTTAAAACAGCTTGCCAAGCTCTGGTGTCCAAAGACTTTAAAAATTCAACCATATGTGGTTTCCAGTAGTCATAATTACTTCCATCCGGAATGGATGATTTGTTTACAAATCCTCCTTCCTTGTCCATAGCACCAGAAAGTATCTTCCCTGGATCTCACCCAGATAAAGAGTAGGATGCCTGCTCTGATACCAATTGAAATTATGGTATCAGATATGTGATTTTGAATGAGGTGTCACGACATAAATATATGTTTACAAGTAAAGAGCAGTAATAACCAAAGCAGTAAAAACACAAGAGATTGTTCACCCAGTTCAGTGTACAACAACACCTACTCTGGGGGCTACCAAGCAAGGGACAAGTTTACTAAATAGTATCAATTCATAGATCCTCAGTAAATAACCAGTTTACAATCTAATCACTTAATCATTATCCGTGTTATACTTCTACATAAGACTCACCTAGGTATGAGGCCCTCCTCAAATCCCTTCAATCACTTACAGTGAAGAAACAACAAAAAAAAATTTAAAAAAACTTTAATCATTCAATGCTTAAAAGCTTATGAATGATACACAATTAACAATCCAAATGACAACACAAGTATTCAATCAATACTAGAGTGTTTGACAATTAAAAGACTTAGACTTTTTAAAACAAAAAGAAAGTATTCTTCTTCAAAAGTTGCAGTAGTTTGAATAAGGAAGCAAGTCCTTATATATGTGCAGTTGTGGGCTTGGGCTTTAAAACCAAATATTCAATTCTTTTGAATATTTCCATAAAAACAGGTCAAGATAAAATCCATGCATTTTGAAAAATATTCCTCCATATTTTTTGTTGTCTGTGAGTTACAAGTCTTGAATTATGGAGCGTTGGAAATCAGGAAACAAAAAAAAATATACTGATGTTGGCTGAGATCAGTTCAGGAGGCAGATGTCAAGACATCTATTTTGAAATCATTCAAAATAGTTTTCTACAAATGTCAAGACATTTAGCAAAACATTAACACCACATTACTTTACCAAAATTGTTGCCAACGAACACTTACGAAAGGTATTGTTCATAGATCTGGAGTTTGCTCTTCCAGATATGTTACAAACATGTTGAATATATGTCTGGTCCTATGTCTATTTGGACTTGTTTTATGAATTGTGATCTGAGTTATGAACACAGTTGTGACCTGTGTTCTGAGTTACCAAGGGTGGTGGATGATTTGGTCTTAAAAGTTTCCTCTTGTGCTCTAATTTGGAATTTGGTTGCTGATTAAGGAGTGATTAAGGGTTCTCTTATGCCACCATTGGTTTTTCTATGAGAAGAATAGGTTCCTTGGTTGAGGGGGAGTGCAAGCTATCTTCTTCCTCATATACACCAAAAGATTCCAGGACTTTCTACTCCTTTATCCTGAGGCTGATGTTCTTTGGTGTAGAAGTTCTTGCTACAATGGAGTTGCTATGAAGATGATGTCAAATATGATGCCCTAACATCATTGTGCTTATGAAGACTGACTCCATATTTCTATGCTACTATGTTCAGTAGTTACTAAAGACTACTGCTGAAGGATTGTATTTTTATATTGCTGTAAACTGAGTTGTAATTTATATTATTTGTTTTATCCAAAATTTTCCAAAAGGGGAGATTGTTAGTCTCTATTTATAGGATTGACATTAATTTTAGTAAAACAAATATAGCAGCAATATGTTAAATAGGTTATGCTATCTTGCTATTAAGAATAGGTTGAGCAAGAAGTCCTATTTTATGTTGAGACATGTTGAGTTGAAGTGTTTCAACATCTGGAGCAATGTGTCAAATAAGATGTCCTATGCAGGGTCATACAACATCGCACCTGACCTGAGCTAATTCAGTTGGATTCTGTTATGATTTAATAGATGCAGGATATTCTGGGAATATTATGCAATATTATGTGTCCTTGATTTGTAGGTCAAGAAGAATATTTAAGAATATTGACTTTCTAAATAAGGATACTTTTTAGGAAATATTTAATTGAAGACTTATTCTGTAGCATAATCTTCTACTGGTTTGTAACAGTTGATATATTGTGATTTAAAGCCCAAATCCAGTTGGGAGATAGGTTATAAATAGAAGCATTGTAACCTAAGAAAGGTACCAGCCGAGAATTGAAAAGATGTAGTCATTAAGGCTGAGTATGTACCCATCTCTAGGAGAGTTGGTTGTGTGATCCACTCGACATGTGAATTGGATTGTGTTCCTTGAGTTGTAAGGTTCTGTTATCACTCAGAATCCTTTAGGTGATGAGTTGATTATTTTTCTCCTCGAATATGTGAAGCAAGAGTGAGTATTGTTCTTGGAAAAAGCTTTTAAGTAACTCCAAGTTGTGTTCTTGTCAAGTGTCTTGATGAGTATTGTCATGGAAGTGTGTCTTCTGTTTTTGCCATGGAAGTGTGTCTTCTTGTCTTCTATTTTTGTCATGGAAGTGTGTCTTTTTTTTTCAAAGGAGAAGAAATCCATCAACGTCATATGGTTTTTAAGATAAAGATGAAGCCAGATGGATCAATTGGCAAAAATAAAGCAAGGTTAGTGGCTAGAGGATTTTTAGATAAATCTGGAGTAGATTACTTAGAGGTGTTTGCATGTGGCTAGGCATGAAACAATCATATTAGTGATAGCTATAGCTGCTAATAGAAGTTGAAGGATAACAAAAATGAAGGATAAAAGGTTCAGGAACAATTGGTAACAAATCTCTTCCTTCTATTTCTAATGTACTTTATGTTAAAGGTCTAATGCATAATCAATTAAGTGATAATGGTTATGATATTATTTTCAATCCGAAATCATGTAAGGTTGTGAGTCAAAAGGATGGAACAGTTCACTTCACTGGAAAGAAGAATAACAAGATTTATAAAATAAAGCTTTTTGATCTTAAAAATCAAAATGTTAAGTGCTTAATGTTTGTTAACAAAGATCAGTGGGAGTGGCATAAACGCTTGGGTCACACTAGCATGAGAAGGTTATCTCAACTAAATAAACTTGAGTTAGTTAGAGGCTTACCCAAGCTGAAATTTACTTCAGATACTCTTTGTGAAAAATGTCAGAAAGACAAGTTTTCTAAAGTGTCTTTTAAATCTAAAAATGTTGTTTCTACCTCTAGACCTTTAGAGCTTCTGCATATTGACTTGTTTGTCCCAGGGAAGACAACATAAGTTAACGGTAAGAAGTATGAACTTGTCATTTTAGATGATTATAGTCGTTTGACATGGGTAAAGTTTTTGAGGCACAAAGATGAGTCATATTTTGTATTTACCAGTTTTTTTTTGCAAATGTAAAATGAATTTGAGTCTAAGATTATTAGAGTTAGAAGTGATCATGATGGGGAGTTTGAAAATAAATAATTCAAGAGTTATTTGATTCTAATGGCATATCCCATGATTTCTCTTGCCCTAGAAATCCACATCAAAATGGAGTTGTAGAAAGAAAGAATATAACTCTGCAAGAAATGGCCAGAACCATGATCAACAAAATAAATGTAGCTAAGCACTTCTAGGCAGAAGCTGTGAATACAACATTTTACATTCAGAATTATTCTTGAAAAGACTCCTTTTGAGTTGTGTAAAGAAAGAAAACCCGACATCTCTTATTTTCATCATTTTGGATGCTCTTGTTTTATCCTGGATACTAAAAGTATTTTGAAGAAGTTTGATTCTAAAGCACATAAGTGTGTTATGTTAGGATACTCAGAAGGCTCTAAAGGCTACAAAGTATACAATGCAGAAACACGTATTGTGCAAGAATGAGTTAACATTAGATTTGATGATAAGCTTGACCCAGAAAAATAAAATTTGTTTGAGAACTTTGAAAATCTTGAGATAACATTTGCAGATTCTGGAGAAAGAGAGATTTAGAAAATAAGCCAGTCAGAAATAAAGACACATTAGAAGTACATGAACATCCATTAGTTTAGAAGAGGTAAAAGCATAGACAAGCCATATCTGAAGAATTTATTATGGGAGATAAAGTTGAACCTGTCAAAACAAGATCCACCTTTAAACAAACAGAAGAAATGCTTCTAAGATTGGTATCTATGATAGAACTAACCTCGTGTGATGAAACACTTCTGGATAATGAATGGATTCTAGAAATGCAAGAAAAGCTAAATTAGTTCTCTATAAATGATGTTTGGGATCTAGTACCTAAACCCAAAGAAACTCATGTTATTGGGACTAAGTGGGCTTACATAATCAAGTTGAATGAGAAAGGAGAAGTCGTCAGAAACACGATTGGTTGCACAATGCTATAGTCAACAAGAAGGTATTGACTATAATGAAACCTTTTCTCCAGTTGCCAGGTTATAATCTATTCGTCTTCTAATCGCATCTTCTATTAATAATGATATTGTTTTATATCAATTGGATGTGAAAAGTGAATTTATAAATGGATACATTTGAGAAGAAGTATATGTGCGCCAACCTCCAGGATTTGAAATTACTAAGTTTCCAGAAC
Source organism: Vicia faba (assembly GCA_948472305.1). NCBI lineage: Eukaryota > Viridiplantae > Streptophyta > Magnoliopsida > Fabales > Fabaceae > Vicia > Vicia faba. The sequence continues at coordinate 123,947,835 of OX451737.1, read as the reverse complement.
ACATTTTAAAACTTAAAAAATATTTATATGGTCTAAAGCAAGCTGCTCGAGTATGGTATGAAAGATTAAGTTATTTTATTTTAGAAAATGGTTTTTCTAGAGGCAAGGTGGATATTCGTCTTCGAAAATGATCTCTTGATATGCCAAATCTATGTTGATGATATCATTTTTGGGTCTGCTAATCCGAAAATTTGTCAAGAGTTCTCTGAGCTAATGCAGGCTGAATTTGAAATGAGTCTGATGCAAGAACTGAAATACTTTATGGGAATACAAATCAATCAAAATCCAGAAGCTAATTTGACATGACAGAAAGCAAGCCAGCTAAGACTCATATGCATCTTACATGTATTCTTGAAAAGGAAGAGGTAATTTCTAAGGTCTGTTAGAAGCTCTATCAAGGTATGATAGGATACCTTCTTTATCTTACTGCCTCTCATCCAGATATTTTATTCAGCGTATGTCTTTGTGCTGATTTTCAATCATATCCAAGGGAAACTCACTTAACATCTGTTAAGAGAATCCTAAAGTATCTAAATGGAACATCTAACCTTGGATTGATGTATAAGAAAACATCAAAATTTAAGTTATCAGATTTCTGTGATGCCGATTATGCAGAAGATATAATAGAACTTAAGAGCACTTCTGAAAACTGCCAGTTTATGGGGAACAATCTTATCTCTTGGTCGAGCAAAAGGCAATCAACCATTTCACTATCCACTGCAGAAGCAGAATACATATCAACATCACTTTGCAGCACTCAGATGCTCTAGATGAAAAGTCAACTTGAAGACTTCCAGGTATACAAGAGTAATATTCTTATTTTTTTGTGACATTACTGTCGTTATTTGTCTTAGTAAGAATCCTACCTTGCACTCTAGAGAAAAACACATAGAAATCAAACACCATTTTATTAGAGACTATGTTCACAAAGGGACTCTTGTTTTAAAATTCATAGATAGAGACCATTAATGGACTAATATATTTACTAAACCCTTACTTGAAGATAGATTTCTATCCATTCTGAACCATTTAAGTATGGTATTATGTCCAAAAGGATCCTTGTTTCAATATGTGTCTTACTCTGAGCATCAACAAAATAATTCCACTCTAAGTACAAATGGTCAGATTTCTAGTGAGATACTTCTACAAGTTAGAAGAAGTCTAGATCAGAAATATTTGTAAACTTCTGATTCTCTTGATTCTAAGAACATAAACTTTGAAAGCAATGAATATGCTTTGAGACTAGGTGAAAAATCTTAATGGTTAATCTCTATTTTTTTTGTCATCTGGAAGAAAAGTTGAGATATTCTTTATTTGAAATAAGATTTTTGTAAGACACATCCTATTCTACTCTTGTCTTAGTTGTCATCCGGTATTCACTTTAAATGTCAATTATCTTGGAAATGATGGTATAGTCTGTTCTGCTTCCTTCTGAACAAGACATTAAATATTATGTGGGTCTCGAGCCTAACTACTCTTCTAAGTAACCCTTTTGTTTTTTTGGTTATGCTTTCTCATGTCCTTCATACAGTATGGGTGAGTGTTATCTGAGTTGTTTGAAAAATCCGAAATTGTTAGAATAGTTCAAAGAGCTCAGTTTAGTTCAGTTAATGCTCTCTTTGACGAAAGTTGTGAAACATTTGAAGTCTAAGAAGTCTAGTTATGTGTCTTGTTCGTGTAATTCCTCTTGTACATATTTGATATATCTTTAATGAGAATTTTCATTGTCTTTGTCCTTCTGTTTCCTCTAGTGTGCTTAATTATATTTATATCAATGAATGATCTTATATCTTTTTTATTATGACAAAAGGGGGGAGAAAGCATAATGATGATTTTGATGCATACCTAATTCTCTAAATCTAATTGCTTACATTTCTAACAAATTATATATGCAATAGTTTTTAGAATGTGTTTTTAGGTACAAGATAAAGGTTCTAATGAAGAAATAAATTCTGATAAAGCAACTCTAAAAATCGCTTCCATTCGCTTCAATAAGAATTCTGAAAAAGACAACCAAGCTCAAAAAACCCTACTTTATGATAAGGTCTTAATTTTTAGGATTATGGGGAGATTGTTTAACTCAGGGGGAGTTTTGTAAATAATGCTCAGATATCCCTTCCTTCTAAAAATTGTAAGTCTTAGATTCAGAGGGAGCTAACTCTAATCAAGAGAAGTTTTCTTCTAAACTCTGATTCGATTGTGATATTAACTTCTAAAATTATTACATCAAAATACATGGTTTTGTCATCATCAGAAAGGGGGGAGATTGTTAGAACAAGATTTGGATTCTGCAATTAATCTCTAGATTCTTATGATAACAATACATATATTTTTATATGTAAACAATTTTGTTTCTAATAGTTTCTTGAGTGAGCAGATTAGAAGTTCTAATTGATTCAGGATTGTTGTATGAAGAATCATCAGAAATATACTAAGCATGCATCAGAAAGACTATTGCATCCGCTTCTGAAGAAACATCAGTAGTTCTGAAGAATGATGAATGCTCTCCAGAAACAGGATCTCCTGTGAACTTCTCAATAAGATGTTGCTTCAGAAGCCACAAGCATTCTAGAAGAAAGAATTTCGATTAAAGTTGTTATTCCAAGATCATAAAACAAGATTTCATCGGAAACAAGCTTTTGCACCAAAGATCAGAAGTCAAGATTTGTTCGTCAGAGGCGATGTTGCTTCTAACTCTGAAGACAAAATTAAAGGTTCTGAGCACATCAAAGAAAAGCTTATACTTCTGAATCAGAAGTCAAGATTCGTTCATCAGAAACATTGTCGATTCTAATTTTGAAGACAAAGTCAAGATTCTGAAGACTCATATACTTCCTGGAATATGCGCATGTTACTTCACATCAGAAGTATTCCATCAGAAGACAGATCAAGGAAAGTTAGATCTTATGGACTCATTACTATCTTACATCATAAAATCCATCAGAAGAAAATATCAAGAGATGATATCTTCTAAAGCTAATATACTTCATCAGAAGTAATATTCATCAAACGACATTATCATCAGAAACATGCGCTAGAAGAGTTAGTACAAAGGTATAATTACATATTCCACTCAAATGGATGTACTGTGTATTATTTGTCTCCCACGACCGTTTCTTACCATTGGCAGCTGGCAAGATGAAAGTGACGTGTGTACTACTACAATGGTGTACTTCCTCAAAGCCTATATAAAGGATCAACTATTTCATTTGCAGACTAGAAGACTAGAGAACAAGAACAGTAATGTTGCCCAAATCAAAGCAAGAAAAAGAAAAAGATTCAAACACAAGAGTTGTTGCTCATTATTGTGTTGATATTATTATTGTCTAGAACACAAGATTTGTTTCTCATTATTGTGTTATTATTGTAATTTGTTTGAACACAAGAGTTTTTGCTCCTATTTATGTTAAATAATCTGTACTAAAACATTTGTGTAATCTGATTGTAAGAAGCAATCTTGTAAACACAATATTCAACTGTAAGTTGATTGTTCCTTGAGTGACTAAGGTGTTAATTAGAATACTATAGAAGATTTAGAGAAATCTCCTTCAAGGGACCGGGTAGGCCACAAGCCTTAAGGAATCAGTGATCGTTATATCTCTTAGGGGACCGGATAGGTCAGAATTCTTAAGGGACCACTAATAGGTTATCACTGCTTTGTTGTTAGTCACCGGTTGGTAGCCCGTGCATTTGTAATCTTTCAAGACTAGTGGATTAAGTCATTTTCTAAGGCGAAATCACCTTGGCGGGTGGACAAGAGTAGTATTTTTCTAAGGTGAACTTGTATAAACTAAACGTGTCATTATTTCTCTCAATAGCATTGGTTCTATTTGGGTTTTTTGTGTAAAGCACTTCTAAACGAAAAAGTTTTTGAAAATCCAATCCAAATCCTCCCTTTCTTGTGTTTTTCTTAACCTTCAATTGGTATTAGAAGCTCTGGCTCTGTTATTGATTTTCTAATCAATCACTTAACTGTGTAAAGAGATCCAATGTGATGAAAAACCTTCTAAATGGTTGCTTCTAACACAAACGATACAGATAAATACAGTGTTAAACCTCTTATTTTTTATGGATAGAAATTTAACTATTGGAGAGATAGAATAGAAAAGTTTCTTTCTAGGCTATGATATTGACCTTTGGGAAATGGTTACAAATGCTTATGAAGAACCTGTCAGTGCAATTGGTATTCCTATTCCCATGAACAGAATGACTGAAGATCAGAAGCGCAACTTCAAGAATCATCACAAAGCTGAAACTATCCTTCTCAGCACAACTTCGTACATTGAATATGAAAAGATTACAAATAGAGAAACAACAAAGGGTATTCTTGATTCACTCATAATGACACACGAAAACAATGCACAAGTCAAAGAAACTAAGGTCTTGGCCTTAATTTATAAATATGAAGCCTTCAGAATGGAAGACGAAGAAATGGTTGAAACTATGTTTTCAAGGTTTCAAACCTTGGTACCAAGACTTAAGGTTTTGGACAAAGGTCACTCCACAATTGATTATGTTAAGAAGATCATCAGAAGTCTTCTCAAAAGATGGAGACCTATGGTTATTTCTTTTAAGCTTTCTAAGGATCTGAACTCTATAACTCTTGAAGAGTTAATTAGTTCTCTTAGAAGTCGTGAGATAGAGCTAGAATAAGATGAGCCCCAAAAAAGGAAAAAAAAATATTGCTCTAAGTTCTAGAATAAAGAGATCCAAGTTAGAAAAGAATAAGGCATCAAATCATAAAATAATAGAAGATTCTGATGACAAAAAAGAATTGTTACTTCTATCTGGAAGAGTTAAACAATTTCGGAAAAAAGGCAAAATAACTCTCAAGGATCAGAATTAGAAGAAGAGCTCGCCAACGTAACATTTATGGCTTCCATGAAATAAGGAAGAAAATCATAATCAAAGTCTAATTCTGTAGAGACATCCTATGCAGTAGAAGTGAAACACCAGCAATGGTATCTGGACTTCGGGTGCTCGCGTCACATGATGTGAAGTAAGCATATGTTCCAAGACCCGAAACTCAAAGATGCAGGGTACACAGGCTTCAGTGGAAATCAGAAATGAAGGATAAAAGGTTCAAGAACAATTGATAGTGATTCTCTTCCTTCTATTTATAATATACTTTATGTTGAGGGTCTAATGCATAATCTATTATCCATAAGTCAATAAAGTGATAATGGTTATGACATTATTTTAAATCAAAAATCATGTATGGCTATGAGTCACAAGGATGACACACTTCTCTTCACTGAAAAGAGGAAGAACAAAATTTATAAAATAAACCTTTTTCATCTTAAAAATAAAAATGTTAAGTGCTTAAGGTCTGTTAAAGAAGAGTAGTGGGTGTGGCAGGGACTCTTGGGTCACATTAGCATGAGAAGGTTATCTCAGCTTAATAGACTTGAGTTAGTTTGAGGCTTACCTAAGATGAAGTTTACTTCAAATGCTCTCTGTGAAGCTGTTGGCTCCTAAATTCGACACCTTTGTTTTGTTGATGTCAGCCATTAAAGCTGAAGGATGTTTTCGACTGGCTAAGTCTGTCGAAATGCCCGTCGAAAGATGGCAAAGTACTTAGAAGATTTCTTCCAAGGGAGAAGTTGGTTGCCTTCGACGTCGAAGGAGTTTCTCGTCGAAGATGTCTCTCGACGAAAGTGTTCGATGGTTCAGAGTGGAGCAGTTTGAAATTCAAGTCTTTTGGAGGGAAAACGGTTTCCAGCAGTTACCACGTGTAGCGTGCAAAGATCTGGAGCGTCGAACGTTGAGAACGTGCCAAGTGTAACCATCTCGAAGCAGTGTAACTACCCGACGGTTACTTGGGATGTTTTAGTATAAATAGAAGTAGACATGTAGTTTCTCGCGTGTGTTCACAATTCTATACAAAGTCACTCATATAGATTCAAGTACCCAGCATGTGAGAAAGAATTGTTGAGAAATGTATGTGTGAAACACCAATTTTATTAATCAAAGTCATTTACTTTTCCAGAAATTTACTTGCTTTCCTCTTTACATTCCTGTCGAAGCCTTTTACTTTAAGCCTTGTTTATTTTACCAAGTCCTTTCTTCATGCAATTTACTTGAAACCTCTTTATTTAAAGCCTTATCCAATTTAATCAAAACTTCAAAATCAACCTATGTCCTAGGATCAATCTGATCGATCCTGCGAGTAACCAAATAAGTAACCATTTGGAGGATCAGCGGTTGTTTACCAAAACCCAAGGTAAACAAATTGGCACGCCCAGTGGGACCGTGTGTTGATTGTTGAAAATAGTCTCATCTTTTCGAGTTGTATGTTATTGAGAAGTGGCAGAATATACACTAACAATAACAATACTGCCAGAAGAAGGGAAGAGATGGCGAATCCGCCAAACACTAACGAAATCCCACAAACGAATGTGGGAGCAACGGTTAGTACGACCGTAAGTGAAGCGACAAATGTTGGTTCGACACCAGCAGTATCGGTCACAACCACGGGGCCAATACCTTCGTTAACAGGCCCCAGGATGCCTTTGGGAACTCCCCCACCAAGGGGAAATTTAGGCACAAGGCCTTTGGTTCCCCCAGGATTTATTCCATTCTATGGTATGCCAACTTCTGAAGTGGCAAGCCTGACGAATGCTGCGTCCACTTTTTCAGACCCTTTAGTGAGTGCCTCTTCGCCACTCCAAGGCTCTGGAGTAGGCATGGAGAATAGAAATAGGACCCAACTCTTAGGAGGAACGTCCCAAGTAGCCCATGGCCTTACAAATGCCTCGACAGCAGTCTTGAGGCAACAAATGGACGAAAGCAACCATGATATGGTGCAAATGTTGGCACAGACTCTGAGTACGGTGCTAAACCCTCTAATACAAAACACTACTCAATCGAATCAGCAAGTGACAGCGCAAATGACGCGTTTGGATGACTTCTTTGGAGTACCCCAACCTATTCGACAGCCCCAAAGGGCGCAAATAAGGGGAAACCAGGGGATATTTTTAGAGGAAGAAACCACCATTAACCAGGCTCAACAACCTGTCGAAGAAAACCTTAGGGCACGATTGGAGCAACCTGTCGAGGAACCTAGGGTAATAACCCCAGAGGTAAGGTTAGTTAACAGAAACCAAAATGCTGACGAAGTAGTCCAGCATATCCAATACCAGAACATGGGTTTGGAAAATAATCTGGCAACCATGATCGAAAGGATCATGACTCAGAATGGGATGAACATGGGCTTTCGAAGGCCCAACTTTACATCTCCATTGTCAGAATACGTGTTACAAACGGACTTACCTCCTAGATGCAAGGTCCCCAAATTTACTAAGTTCTCTGGGGACACGACAGAATCTACTGTCGAGCATGTGGCGAGATATTTGATCGAAGCGGGTGACATTTCGAATAACGAGAACCTAAGGATCAAGTACTTCCCAAGTTCTTTAACAAAGAACGCTTTTACTTGGTTTACAACTCTCCCCCCCAATTCGATCCATCATTGGACCCAGTTGGAAAGATTGTTCCATGAACAATTCTACATGGGGCAAACCAAGATAAGCCTGAAAGAACTGGCCAGTGTGAAGAGACGTTTCACTGAACCTATAGACGAATATCTAAATAGGTTTAGGTTGCTCAAGGCGAGATGTTTTACACAAGTGCCAGAACATGAGTTGGTCGAAATAGCCGCAGGCGGTTTAGATTATTCCATTAGGAAGAAGCTAGACACCCAGTACCTAAGAGACATGGCCCAACTGGCCGATAGAGTTCGACAGGTAGAACGCCTCAAAGCTGAAAAAGCTAAGGCAACGAAAACTCACAAGAGAGAGAGGATAGCGTATGTTGAGATGGATGACGAAGATCTAGAATCCTTCGACGATACTTTAACTGTCGAAGAAGGAGAAGTCGACTTAGCAGAACTGAAATAAGGGCCACCATACTCTTGTAAACTGTTAGTCCCCTCAAATGGGAAAAATCCCATTGGTCCAGAAAGGACCAACGATAGGTTCCCAAAAAAGACTTATAGTTTTGACATCACAAAATGTGATGAAATATTCGACTTGCTAGTTAAAGATGGCCAAATGATAGTACCCCCAGGGGTAAAAGTGCCTCCTCTTGATCAAAGAAAGAAGAGAAGTTTTTGCAAATATCATAATTTTTTGGGCCATAAAACTTCTCAATGTTTTCTTTTCAGGAATCTTGTGCAAGACGCTATCGAAGAAGGGAGATTGAAGTTTGCTGACAAATCCCCCATGGCTGTCGACTCCAATCCATTGCAGGCTGAAGCCCACTATGCTGAACCCTCTGAGGTGAATGTGATAGAGGCAACCAGGATCCAGTCGAAGAAGCCAGGAATTACCATGGTCGAAGTCTCAAAGGACCACATCAACATGCCAATCTTTGGCAGTTTTTCTGGAAATTTATCCAGGAAGACAATTGAAGCTGTCCAGAAAGCGGTCGAAAACCCGAAGTCGGAGACCGCTGAATCACAAAAAACTGGATCAAAACCCAGTTCCCACTTGGCCACCGTTCAAGGCCAGACGGAGAATCTGGAGATACAAATGAAGCAGTTAACTCTTGCTAACAAAGATACAATGAATATCAACATGGTCGAACTTTCTGACCCAAAAGCTTCAGAAGAGGCCATGAGGCAAGAACAAGCTAATAAGACTGCTTTCCCTCGGGAAAATGAAAACTTGGCAGATTTTCTACAAAGATGCCAGAAAAAGAAATCAGAGGTGATGCTGTGTCCAAGATGCAGTTCGATCTTTGATAAAAAAGCTGCTGAGCACATTCAAGGCGTAAGAGCAGCGAATAAGAGAAGGGAGAATGTTGACCTTCGACATGATCCCAGAAGAGGTTCTAACCAAGACAAGAGGCCATTGACTTTTAGGCCTCCGACAAATGTGCCAGTAGATACTTGGTACAAAACCTCTGGTCGGAAAAGGCCAAGTGAGGAGAAATGGCATTCTTTCGAAGTGCCAAGAGGTTCCTCTTTGACTCAAAAGAAAGAGCCTCAAGTTGCTGCACCTAAGGTTGCACAAGTGTCCAGCAACTACAAGGGTAAAAATCCCATGTCTCGATCTCAATGGAGGAGATATCAAAGGAGACGAAAAGCTGAAAGGGAGGCTGCCAACGAACCTAAGGCAGAAACCAGTTCGAACGTTCCTCAAAGGAAGCAAAGGAAACCTCTAGAAAGAGAGCCAGTGACCAACAGGCTAGTTTGGCCTAACCAAAGTGAAGTCGAAGACGAAGACGATGTTGAGTCTGATGATACATTGGACATAATGGTGAATATAGTTTCAGTGCTACCCAGAGAATTCAATCGACATGTAGAAGTCGAAGCAAGTGACTGGGAAGTGGAGCAAGAAATGGCCAAACATAGGCCAGTGTGCTATTTTGTCATGGACAATGGCACTACTGAGGAACAAAATGGCTTCTTCGAGCCACCTACGGAGGCGATGAAAAATCACCTCAAGCCTTTATTCATAAGGGCTAAACTCGAAGAAACTACTGTGAATAAAATATTGGTGGATTGTGGGGCAACCATCAACATTATTCCTCACTCTATGCTAAGGAAAATTGGCAAAAGGGATGAGGACATTAAGCCTCACAACATGGTTCTGTCGAACTATGAGGGCGGCATAGGGACCACTATGGGAGTGATCCAGCTAGATATCAAAGTAGGGTCGATCCTCCGACCAACGATGTTTATGGTCATATCGGCCAAACCTAACTACAATCTTTTGTTGGGCCGTGAATGGATTCATGGTGTTGGCGTTGTGCCTTCATCAATGCACCAAAGGCTGCTGCTATGGCGTCCAGATGGGATGGTCGAAAACATAGAGGCAGATCAAAGCTATTACCTTGGCGAAGTGAATCACCTGGGTTTGGCAGATTTCGACAAGAACTTGGCTCACATAGGGCCATGTCCAACACCTGACTTCGACATGGCGCCAGCGCCAAACACTTTTTGTTCCCTATACCTGCATCCTGAGCATGGTTTCCAATGGGACAGAGAAGACTTGTCCCACATAGACTTCAGTGGGTTAACTGACATCCAACCAACTGGTTGGGGAAGCGAATTCAGTGATAATGACTGAGTCGCAATCTTTGAAGTGAATTTCGGCTTATGTAGCCGAAACCAAGATGATAACGGCTCTCGAAGCCGAAGTAAAGTACATGGCCACACAGGCCAATGATCAACAATTATCTGCTGTAGGCCCAGGAAAGGATTTCGATCCAAAACCTCCTGATATCATGCCAGAAGAAATGCAGGAACAGAGGCTCGACGCCATCTATGACGATGAGCCTTTGGGCTTCGAAAAGGACCCCTTGGCGAACAACATTAAAATGTTAGCGCAAGACCCTTTAGAAGAAATCAACTTAGGCGAAGGATCAGAGAAAAGGCCAACTTACATCAGCGCCAAAATCGATCCAGAACTTAGGTTGGAAGTAATCCAGTTGCTGAAAGAGTTTAAAGACTGTTTTGCATGGGATTATGACGAAATGCCTGGTCTCGACAGAGGATTGGTAGAACTTCAGTTGCCAATCAAACCTGGGAAGAAGCCAATCAAGCAAAATCCAAGGCGCTTCGCTCCAGAAATACTGTCGAAGATCAAAACGGAGGTCGAAAGACTTCTGAAATGCAAATTCATCCGTGTTACAAGGTATGTCGAATGGATTGCAAATATTGTGCCAGTAATTAAGAAAAATGGTACGTTAAGGGTGTGCATAGATTTCAGAGATTTGAATGCTGCCACCCCCAAAGATGAATATCCTATGCCTGTGGCGGAAATGCTAGTCGATTCTGCCGCTGGTTACGAATACCTGAGTATGCTCGATGGTTATTCAGGATATAATCAAATATTCATTGCTGAAGAGGACGTGTCGAAAACAGCTTTTCGATGCCCTGGGGCCTTAGGCACTTACGAATGGGTAGTGATGCCTTTTGGCCTAAAAAACGCTGGGGCAACGTACCAGCGAGCAATGAATACTATCTTCCATGATTTTATTAACACTTTTATGCAAGTATATATTGATGACATTGTTATAAAATCTGTTTCCAGGAAGAATCATATTGACCACCTTCGACAATCATTCGAAAGAATGAGAGAACATGGTCTGAAGATGAACCCTTTGAAGTGTGCGTTCTGTGTGAAAGCTGGAGATTTCTTGGGCTTCGTTGTCCACAAGAAAGGAATCGAAATCAACCAGAACAAGACGAAGGCAATTTTGGAAGCGAAAGCGCCGTCGAATAAGAAGGAACTGCAATCTCTCTTAGGCAAGATAAATTTTTTAAGGAGATTTATATCTAATCTAAGTGGGAAAGCTCAGGCCTTTTCACCCTTATTGCGACTGAATAAAGAGGGGTTCGAATGGGGGCAAGAGCAACAAGAAGCCTTCGACAAAATCAAAGGGTACCTCACTAAGCCACCTATTCTGGTGCCTCCTTGTAGCAATAGGAGTATGAGATTGTACATAGCTGCATCCGACAAAACTCTGGGAAGCATGTTAGCCCAAGAGGATGAGAATGGAGTCGAAAGACCCATTTATTATCTCAGTAGAGTGTTGAACGATGCAGAAACTAGATATAGTGAAGTTGAAAAATTGTGTCTATGTCTGTATTTCTCTTGTACAAAACTCAAGCAGTATATAAAACCAGTTGATGTGTATGTTTCGTCTCATTTTGATGTTTTCAAGTATATGTTGTCGAAACCCATTTTGCACAGTCGAATTGGCAAGTGGGCATTAGCATTAACTGAATACACCTTGACCTTTATGCCTCTTAAGGCAGTAAAAGGACAAGTGGTTGCAGACTTCATAGTCGACCACTCAATTCAAGTCGAGGATATTAATTATGTGGAGATAGAGCCTTGGAAATTCTACTTCGATGGTTCCAGCCATAAAGATGGAACAGGGGTAGGAATCTTGATTATTTCTCCAGATAAAATTCCAACAACATTCAAGTACAAAATATCAGGTTCTTGTTCGAACAATGAGGCTGAGTATGAAGCTCTAATTACTGGCCTTGAGATATTGTTGGAATTGGGGGCAACTCGAGTCGAAATCATGGGAGACTCAGAGTTAGTCATTAAGCAAGTCACAAAAGAATATAAATGCATAAGAGAGAATCTCATTATGTACTTTGTGATAGCAAATCGTTTATTGAAAAAATTTGAAACGATCAATATTCGACACATACCCAGAGTCGAAAATCAAATAGCCAACGACTTGGCACAAATTGCATCTGGGTATAAGATTTCAAAAACGAGATTACAAAGAGCAATCGAAGTTCGAGAAAAGGTAAAAGCAACTTGTCTATCACCATCAGACTTGGAATCGACGAGACTAGGATATGCTGATCACAGTAACTTCGAGATTTCGTTCATTGATAATTTGTCAGAGCAAGATTGGAGGAAACCCATTGTGGACTATCTTCAAAATCCAGGAGCTTCGACAGAACGAAAAACAAAGTATAGGGCGTTGAGTTATGTACTCATGGGTAATGAGTTATTCAAGAAAACGCCTGAAGGGGTATTGCTAAAATGCTTAAGTGAAACTGAGGCATACGTAGCCCTTTCGACTACGCATGCTGGGGCATGTGGGGCTCACCAAGCAAGCCATAAGATGAAATGGTTGTTGTTTCGACAAGGACTATATTGGCCCACTATGCTGAAAGATTGTGTTGAGTTCGCCAAGGGTTGTCAAGAGTGTCAAGTCCATACAGGCATCCAACATGTACCAGCAAGCGAACTTCACTCGATAGTGAAGCCGTGGCCTTTTAGAGGATGGGCGTTGGACCTCATTGGAGAGATTCGACCAGCATCATCAAAGAGTCAGAAATACATACTGGTAGGCATTGATTACTTTACTAAATGGATCGAAGCTATCCCTTTAGTCAATGTAGACCAGGAAAATGTCATTGAATTTATTCAAAAGAACATTATCTTTAGATATGGAATTCCTGAGACAATAACAACTGATCAAGGGTCAGTTTTTACTGGTCGAAAGATGCAAGAATTTGCTCAGGAAACAGGTTTCAAACTCCTAACATCCACGCCTTATTATGCACAGGCGAATGGTCAAGTCGAAGCAGCCAACAAAGTGGTGATTGGCTTGATAAAGAAACATGTAGGGAAGAAACCAAAGAATTGGCATAAGACGTTAGACCAGATTCTGTGGGCTTGTCGAACGTCCCCAAAAGAAGCCACTGGTACAACACCGTATAGGCTAACTTTTGGCCATGATGCAGTGTTGCCAGCAGAAATTTGTCTTCAATCTGCAAGGGTTCAGAGGCATTATGATATTCCTTCTGAAGTCTATTGGAACATGATGTTAGACGAACTGGTGGATTTAGACGAAGAGAGATTACGCGCTCTCGACCTACTCAGGCTTCAGAAGAAAAGAGTAGAAGACTCTTATAATAAAAAGGTAAAACCTAAGGTATTTTTGCCTGAAGAACTAGTTTGGAAGGTAATTCTTCCCATGGATCGAAGGGATCGAAGCATGGGGAAATGGTCACCCAAATGGGAAGGACCCTTCAGAGTTATCCAAACTTTTTCTGGTGGAGCCTATGAAGTCGAAGAGTTAGGTGGAGATAAAAGGCTCCTGAGAGTAAATGGTAAATATTTGAAAAAATACAAACCTACACTTCAAGAGATAAAAATAAAATAATAAAAGAACAAGACTAAATTAACCATAAAAATGCCAAAATGGAAATTTTATAAATCTCAGCCAAGATGGCAATGTTGTCGAATATAGATTACAAAATATGGTTACAAAAGAGAATCAATCAAAAGGGAATAGAGTCCTTGAGTCGAAGGTACTTGGCTTGCTGCAGCTCCAACCTTTTCTTGCACCAAGCGTTCTCCTGCACTAGTTTGGCAATCTGAGCGTCGAAGCCTTGGGCCCTCTCAGCGAATTCCAGGCCTTGTTTGATTTCGGTTTGGCTCTTGGTGTCTGAGATGGTCGAAAGAAGTTCCTCCTTGCGTATAGTGTTGGCATTTATCTTCGCTTCTATCTCTGCGATTTGTGCCCGGAAGGAAGCATTCTCTCGATCAATGGCATCGACTTCTTCCTGCGTAGATGCTTTTTGTTTCGACAACTCCGCAATTCGAGAAGTCGTATCCGAGACAGCAGTCCACGCAGAGGAGCTTTTGCCATACAACACCTCAAGCTGACTGTTAAACCCCCTTTGGCGCCTGTAATCTGCTGAGACTTGATCAATCATAGAGTGTAACTCCATGATCAAGCCTGAGACTTCTGGGGCTACAGCTAACAAGTCGACAGCATTCAAGACATCCTTCAAGTATGATGGAGCAGTGGGGTCCCCCTCTAAAGCCTTCATCAAATCCTTCTTGAAGAACTGGGCCTTAACCTTCGCCAAAGCGTCATCGAGAGGAGAGGTTTCAGTAGACTTCCCCGACAGGGTAGGAATCTCCTGACTAGCATCAGACGAACTCTTGCTCTCGATGATTGCGTTGAGATAGCTAACAGGGTCAGTTTGTTTCAAGAGTTCTAAGTCCTCTTTTGACCTGTGCTTCGTTGAGGTAACCCTTGCAACAGCATTGTCTTGGGTTTGAGGCTGTTGAGTGTTAGGTGCCTCGACTTGTTGCTCTTCGACTCGGACTGGGGCAGTACCAGCGTCACCTTGGTGCTCTTCGTTAGCGTGCTCTTCGCTAGCGTCACCTTGGTGCTCTTCGCTAGCGTCACCTTGGTGCTCTTCGCTAGCGTCACCTTGGTTCTCTTCGCCAGCAGCACCTTGATTTTCTTCGCCAGCATTGCCTTGGTCCCTTTCTTCATGATTCTCTTCTGACAGATTCACCACCTGAATCGCTTCTGGCTGTTGTTCCTCCGTCTGAGGTTCCTCCGTTGGTTTTTCTACCGTTTCAGCATTGGCCTCATTTTTAGTATGGGCTTCGTCATTTCCCAAGCCTTTGTCTTGTGGCCTGCTGAGTTCAGCAGACTCCAGCGTTTCAGAGGTCCTTGGCGGAGAACTTTCAGTGGTGTCCTGAAAAAGGAAAGAAGACAAATCTTCAGAGATCGAAAGAGACACAATTGAATATGGGTATTTATACCTAAGTTATAAAAGGGTCTAAGAGATTACCTGTAAATTAGCCTCAGCCCCAGGGCTGGAATTGTCGCTTTCGACAGGCTTGTTAAGAAGAATGTTTAGTTCCTCCTCCGTTGGCTCCTCAATGATCACTAGAGGTGGCCTAGGCTTTCTCCCAGCAACCTTTATTCTGATGGTTCGACCTTCAGGAGCAGGAGCAGGAACAGGAGCATCCTTCGTCAACTTTCGCCTTTTTAAGGGGGCAGGAGGAGAATCACTTTCTTCATCGCTCCCAGATTCGACCACCAGTGCTGGCCGTTTCTTGGGCGAAGGTGCCTAGAAAACCAATGGGAATTCGATTTAATAATTACATCGAAAGTCAAAAATCGAAAGCCAGGAGGAAATAATGAAAGTCTGGTTACCGATATAGAAGGCTTCTTCGAAGAGCCTTCCCCCTGTTGGTTGTTTGTGGTCTTCGCCGGCGCTGTAGTCTTCGCCGGCGGTGGAGGTTTTGTTGAAGGGCCTCCTCCCTGTTGGCCTTCTGTAGCCTTCTTGGCTACAGGCTTTCGAACAACTGAAAGCAAATAAAAAAAATTAACAGGCTAGCAGTCGAAAAAGAGATAAAGTAATGTGAGAGGATGAACTTACATTTCTTTATTTTGTCCAACACAAGGACAAAAGACTTCTGCAGCTCATCCATGAAGTCCTTCTCGTCGAAGAACTCCTCAGCATAATAGCTTTTCCACCACTCCTCGAAGGATGGTGAGCAAAGAAAATTGAGCTGATAGTCAAACAACGAGAGAACTGTTCGACCAGCATATCTTCCGATATGCTTAATGGCCGCTTCTTCGGTGTAATCATTGCAGAAGTACAGCATGGACTTCTCTCTTTGAAAAATCGGAGAAGGTAGGGTTTGGATAATACCAAACTGGCGAGATACCAGGTTTGGTTGGTATGCAATCAGACTCAAATGAGTCTTAGAGCTCCTGAATCGAAGAGGCATGATCCTTGGTGTAAGGAACGCCTCCCACAGTATTGTATGTTCGTCAACATTAGGACCACTCGACCTCCTTGGATGTGGCCTTGTGAACCATGCTGGGCCTACCTGCCGTCGAGCAAATGGAGCCATAGTGGAAACAAACTCTTTCCTTCGAGCAAACATCAGGACGAAGTTGGTGAAGGTTTGCTGAAACTCCAGTCCATCTTCCATAGGTGTCAACAGAGCCAGCCTGGTTCCTTCGACGCGTCTGTTCGCTATCTCTGGAGCCTGCTCATTTATCTGAACCTTCTTAGGCAAGAAAGATTCGAAAGTGGCATTGAGCCACAGTTGGAGCAGCCAAAAAGGCCCAGCAAGTAGCAAATTGGCCCTGTTCTCGATAATTTTTAGAAGAGTTGCTCCATTGCTGATCGAATCATAGAGGCTAGCCAGAATCAGTTCTGCCAAACAGATGTTTTGGCGATGATGCAGTTGAGTAGCGAGAGTGACCATCTTTTTGGTCACCTGTAAAGACTTCGAGCAAAATACAAAGCGAGTCAGCCATAGGGCTAGAAACGCTATGTGTTCGACATCCGACACAGCATCTGTCGACCTGTCGTGATAATGGTTGATGAAAGTGGTGTATGTTGGTTTGGTGTCAGAGAAGCCAATTTGATCTTCCGACATCTCCTCCGGATCGAAGTAATCCCCGGTGGGTCGAAGGCCAGTAATAGCGGCCACATCGAAGAGTGTGGGGGTTAGCATCCCACAGGGAAGATGGAAAGTAAAGTGGGAGTAGTCCCAGAACAGCAGAGAAGCTATCAGCATCTCCGGAGAATAGTTCAAACCTGTCTTCGA